>CANYCX010940402.1:0-11889 GCA_948193385.1 Breynia disticha f. nivosa | reverse complement strand
CTACCACATATGAGAATTCTTTTCTAAGTCTATCAATTTCATTAGATAAATCATTTTGCTTCTTTAGACATTCATCATGCATATCAACATCATTCTTTCTAGCATGAACTATCTTAGCACAATCACACGACATACTCAAATCATTCACTTTTTCATTTAGCAATTCAATCTCATTTTCAAGTTTCTTATTTGTTGACTTAAGTGATTTGTTCAATTTCAAAATCTTTTCAAAGTCACTTTGCAAGGTCCCATATGCATCATTTAAATCATTATCAAACAAATCATCATTATCATCACTTAAGTCATCAAAAGTTGAATGAGTTACCTCATCCTCATTATTGCTAAACAAGGAGCTTTGTGCCATAAGAGCTAAGTTGTTCTCCTCACATGATGGTTCATCTTCATCTTCATCACCCCAACTAGCAATGAGAGCCTCCTTTCTTTTTGATTTGTCATGATAGCTTTGAGATTTTTTGAAAGAGTGGTTGTTATGACAATCTTTAGCAAAATGACCCTTCTTGCCACATTTGAAACACCCTTCATCATTGGACCTTCCTTTCTTATCATCTCCAAGTCTCCTTCGATCACCAAAGCCACCTCTCCGTCTGTGACTACCACGAAGCTCTTTTCTTCTTGAGCTCATTAGGTTCTTAAATTTCCTTAGGTTCTTAGCATATAAAGTCATCTCTTCATCATCTTCCTCTCTCTTAAAACATTCCTCATCACTTTCACTCCTTTGTTGAATGTTCGCCTTCAAAGTAATTGTTTTCTCTTTGAGCTTAGTTCTTCCTCTTCTTGTCTTTAAGATGATCTCGTAGTTTATTAATGAGCCAACAAGAGCATTGAAACCAAGTGTACTAAGATCTTTAGACTCTATGATTGTCGTCACTTGTGAGTCCCATTCCTTTGGCAAGGATCTTAGAATTTTCTTAACTTGCTCACTATCCTCCATTGGTTTACCAAGACTCCTCAAACCATTGATGATCTCACCGAATCGATCAAGCATAGAACTAATTGACTCTCCGTCTTTCATTGCAAACATCTCCTACTCATGAAGCATCATATTAATTTTAGTTTCTCTAACTTGATTAGTGCCTTCATAGCTAACTCTTAGTCTCTCCCACATGTCCTTAGCACTAGTACAATATCCCATTTTATTCTTCTTATCAAGAGATAAAGCACATAAGATCAATTTCATGGCCTTGGCATTCACATACACTTTTTCCAAATCCTCATCACTATAATCTAACTCATCCAACAATTCACCATTCTCTTTCCAAGGTATATAAGGCCCATGGATAATTACCTTTTAATATTTGATTCCTACACACATAATGTGAATCTTCAAGTGATTCTTCCATGGTGAATAGTTCGAGCCAATGAACAAAGGAGGACAATTCGGGTTGACACCGAAATCGGTAAGGTGAGATTGTGCCATTTCTACGAATCACTCAAGGATGTTAAGCCTTTGTGAAGAGACCTGCTCTGATGCCAATTGTAGGATAAATCCTAGCTTTAGAAAGCGGGGGTTTGAATAGAGCTAGAATCATTTTCAGATTTTTCGCAGAAAGATCTGAACATATAAGAAGAACACACAATATAGAGTGGTTCGGTCTGAATACCTACTTCACTACCTAAGTTTCTCACTTAGGATTTTGGCAAACCCCTTGCTATTCCCTCACTTTGAAGCTTAGTGAGAACTTCTTACAAGCTTGAATTACGACTCAAGGCACCTTACAACCTCAACTTAAATTACGGCTCAAGTCATACCTTACACGAACAATCTCTACTGGATACTCAAAACAATCTGTGCTAGTTGTGCAAAGAGTACAAGATGAACAAGATAACCTTAATCTAATTTTGCACAAGTGAAGTATAAACAATATATAGAGCTTTTTGTTGTTAAGAAATTGTAATCTTGGTAGATGTCTGTAAGTTCTCTTCTTTTCTCTTTCTTTGAAGTTCAGCATATATACCCGCTCTCTTTTGTGTCCAAGAAGTCTCATTTACAAATGTGATAAATTGTTGTAGATGTGCTCTTGGTCAACTAAACCAATCTTTACTCGACTGAAATATATGACTGGTCGACTGAAATAATTCTGCTCGAGTAAAATAATTCCAAAAGCATTCGCCTTGAATTCACTTTTTAGTTACTCGACTAATCTACATAGTAGTCGACTAAAATTAGTTCCTTGGTCGACTGATGTATTTCTTCTCAAGTAAAATAATTCCAGAAGCTTTTGCCTTGAGTTCACTTTCAACTTAGTCGACTATACCATAAATTGGTCGACTAAAATTTTCTTGGAACTGAGCAACGTTCAAATTTGAACTCCATAATCATTAAGTCGCCCCATGCTTAAATTTATAAATGCTTCTCAGAAGCTGTTCCCAAATTAGTCGACTAAACCCTTTTTGGTCAACTAAGACCTGCTTACCTGGCAACTATCCGTTACAATAATGCTAACGTATCAAATTTCACAACTGTTCAATTGGAGACAAGATTAGTCGGCTAAAATCTTCTTTGGTCGACTAACTTCAGTCCAGAGCCCATTTTTTACAAAAACCTTGATTACAAGCCATTCCAATTTTACTGTATTAGCCTCTCAAGCCTGTAGGCAAAGTTTATCAAATTCATCATTTTAAACTATTATCAAAAAATAAAAAGGACATAATGTTCACCACCATTGATGCAACAATACTTTTAGTTACAATTGCTAAGTTTTCTTAACTTAGTCAATCCTATGTTTATTATGCGGTAAATCAAAATCACAAAAATTTTATTTATCTTGAAATACAAAATTTCTCACAAACTGTATTAAACAGTTTTACATGTAGTAATAATATTTAAATTAATTAAATATTATTTATGAACATAGAACTAAAATTCTTAATATTCAACAAATGGTATTGACAAGATTTAACTCAATAAATCTCAAAATTAGATTAAATTTTTAGTCTCCTTTCATTTTATTTAACATTTATACTACATAAGTATAAAATTAATGATCACTTATAACACACATGTTATAAATTCAAAATTCACAAAACTAATTATATATATATATATATAACATACCAAAATATGGTAGTGTCAACTTCTAACGTATAAGTTTTTCCAATACTTAACACATTGTAATGTCGACATAACACATTAAATCTTTATGATTAAAATATTCATCCGAAAATTATATTGGAATAAATGTTCATAACACTCAAGTCATAATATCACAAAAGCACACACACCCACACGATGAACTTTTTCAAATGTATTTTAATGGAATTTAAAAAATTAACGTATAATCTTTGTCAAAAAATTCTATATAACCCAAGGACTATACTAGTCAAGAATTTAATTTAGACTTTCTTAATTAAAATAATTAATTCTTGTTACTTAAAATTATCTCAACCCACTAAAATTTTATCTTAGTAAATATACCAAATATTCACATGGACATAAATTTTAGATTCAATCCAATATTGGCCACACGAATCGAAACTTTAATTTAGAATTTCTTAATTAAGACAAGTAATTCTCATTACTTAAAATCATATCAATTTACTAAAATTTTAACTCGGTGAATATACTAAATATTCACACGCACATAAAATTTTAGCTTAAATCCAACGTTCACACTCACCATAATTCTAATTAAGACTATCTTAATTAGAATAAGTAATTATTATTACTTAAAATTAATTTCTAGTTCTAAAATTTATTGGACATTAGTAGATATACTACATACTCACACCTCCATAAAATTTTAAACTCATTCTTCAACTTGACATTTAATCGATAAAGATACAAAATCTCTGTCATGAAATATAACTATGGGTCGTTTACATATATACACTCTTTTGATTATTTAATTACAAGTTGGTCAAATAATAAAAGTTCTCGCACTACTATTTGTTTATTTGCAAAACCTACGGTGATAAACCCTAAAATAAACATAAACATTCAACTGTCATTGACAAAGTAGAACTGCTACAAAATAAAGAACATTGCAGATACTTCAAAATCAAACCAATAATATTTCCGCAACTACATCATGAAACAAAAAAAAATCTAGCATATTCCAACATCAAAACAATGAAATCTCACTAAAAAAAGGAATAATTTACCTATTAATTGAAAATTGAATACATAAATATATTTTAATTTTGAAGTCATTGAACATAAAATGCAATTTTTTTTACAATGAACAATATAGCAATTATAAGTTTACAAGAATTCAACGAGACAAAAATAAAATCTAACCAGGTAAATGAGTTTTTAATTGAATATAGAAAATTATAATATACCTTCATAATCAAGTTTACAAAATATGAACATACCTTCACAATGACTTTATATATTTAGTTTCATTTTAGTAAAATTTTAAATATTAATGTTTACAAAATCCAAAAACAAACGGTATTTATTAAAATAACAACTACAAAAAAAAAACTGTACATCTAAATAAAGAGGAGTTAGCACACAAAAGAGAATATTTTTTAGTTTATATTACATTTATACAAAAAAAATATTACACATAATCAGTACAATAAAACACATCACACTAGAATCATTAACTGGCTAAAACAATTTTATTAAAAATATATATAACATCTTAATGCACAAAAAAAAAGTGTTTAGTATATATTCAGTTTATATTACAATTATATTTTGATGAAACTTTAACACATGATAAATACAGAAATGAGTATGCAATCAATATTTATTTAGTTTATATTTTAATTATATTTAAAAACATGAAAACGTATAAAAACAGTAAATGCGGTACAAATATTTATTAAAATCAGATAACAATATATATTTAGTTTACAATATATATTTAATTTATATTATATTTATATTAAAAAAATTTATTACATAAAAATATATGAAGTACACATCTAAATATAGAGAAAATAATATACAGAAAAAATATATATTTAGGTTATTTTAATTTACACTATAAAACTATTACTTATTATTAGTAGAATAAAATATAAAACACTAGAATAACTAAACTTAATAAAAAATATTTCATTAAAAATATGTATAATAATATTTTAATATACAAAATAACAGTATGCAATCTATATATATTTAGTATATAATATAATTATATTAACAAGTATTAGAACAAATCATTACAAAAATATACAAAATTTAAGGCATGAAAATAATAAAAAAAATAAAAACTAAGTATAACAAAAAAACAATATTAAAATCTTATGAGATTTAATCTTCATATCAAGAAACAAATTAAAAAAAAGAGTAAAACTAAAAACAATAATTTACAAGAAGGATAAAAAAGACAAAATATAATCTTACACCAACAGATTCATTCTCCATGGGAAAACTCTTATCTAAGAAATATAATTGATATGTATCACAGGTTGTATTTCGTGTATTTCGATGAGTTTTTGTCAGGAAAAACTAAGAAAGAAGATGAAATGGAGTGGAAAGTAGAAAACTGAATGGAGAATGAAGATGAGAAAAAAGTAAAGATGAAAGTAATGAAATTTAGATGACAGAAAAAATAGAGACAATGAAGACGACAGGAAAGAAACGATGTAGAAAAGCAGATGAAGGAGAAAAGAGTAAGTATGTCAAGACAAAAGAAAACACTAGAACATTTAACATGTCATATATTCTACATTGCTTAATGAATGGGTCAGAACTTTTTTTTGGGGCAGATTACAAATTAGCCTTAGTTTTATTTTTAATTACAAACTAACAAAAAATTAAAAGTTTTCTCTAACTTTTTTATTTACATGTCATACTACATGAACATTTTTTTTACACTAATTACCTAATCATCAACTACTTAGTTTTTTGACAAAAAAATTTGTATATCAAATGTTTATGTACATTGGCCTAATGTTTAACATAAATGTTTACATTAAGATTGATTTAAATTTTACAATAATTATATTTCAAATTTATATTATGTTTATATTTAACATGAAATGATGATAAATAATCAGTGAATAAACTATATACAATTAATTTTAAGTTCTTAAGTGAACATAAAATTTACATCAAGTGCAATAAAACACACAAGATTTAAGAACAATAAATTTTGTAGTGATATAAAATGAGTATAGAACTTTTAAAAATATATAAATTCATATATAATATTATTTAACTTATATATAAAATAAATATGATTTTTTTGTGAAGTTTATTTTAAGTTTAAATTTATAAAGTTGATGTAATGCTAATTTTCACATAATTGGTAAAGAAATCAGTAAAACACAATACATAAATTAATATTAAGTTTATATTTTCATAAGTATAATAAAATTGAAATTTATGTAAGAAAGTATATTGACCAGTTTTTACCATGAAGTAAGAAAAATAATATAAATATAAGAAAGAATTTTGTGTGAAAATGGAAGACAAAAGATATGATCGATTAACGATAAAGGATAAATGAGAAAAACATAATTTGAAGAAAAAATAAATAAAAAATATGTGTAAGTGAAATGATCAGATAATAAAAGAAAATTTTAAAATATGATCTTAAACTTTGTGAAAAGAAGTTGAAATTCAAGATATATTTACAAAAACATAAAAGATCCACGAGAAAAAAGTATGAGGTGAAAACAGTATCGTACACTCTGAAAAATGTTTCTAAAACACAACATTTTGTAATAAAAAAAAGAGAAATGCGTATAGAGTATAATTAACTCTAGAATATACAGATGTAACTAAATGGGACTACTCATACTAAAGCAGAGCACTAAATAACCACCTCCTAACAATGACTCTTACTATCAAAGTCCATGAAAAATGTTTGATTCTGTTATGAAAAATAGATTTAATGCCCTCATCACATTAATTGGGCCGTTTTTTTAAAGAATCACAGCCCAACTATCTCTTCTTCCCCTTCCTTCTCTCTTTTTTCGATTGAAAACCATTGCAGCCATTAATGGTTGCTAGAGAGAGAAAACCTCGTCTTCCTCTCTGACCAATGACCTCTACCTACGTCCACACCACAGATCTGTCGGCAAGGGGAAGCGGCTGTCCCTCCTGTCACCTATGGTTCCGCGCTTGTCTCTGACCTTTACCTGCGTCCTCATCGCAGCTCCGCCAGCAAGGGGGGCGGCCACCCCTCCTGCCCCCCTGTGGTTCCGTCCCTGAATTGCATACAATTACATATAAAGTGCATGGAAATTCTATCGAGATATGTCTACGACTCAATACTTTCGCTTGTACACTGCCAAGTTCCTTACTATCCAAAAAATTTTCTCAATGAAGCCAAATTAGGGCATTTTGAATACTCACTTAAAGAATTAGAATGAATTCAATTTTGAGGTATTAATTCAGAATAATTTTTAATAAAAACTTATTTATTAATCCCTCCATCAAATATTTTGTAATCATTCCTTGTAGTTTCATTGCATAAAAAATCTTCATTCAGTTTCTTACTTGAATTACTGTTCCAAGGTTTTCTCAACAAGAGAATTTATCTTCTTCAAATTAAAAAAATTAAATACATAAAAAAAAGAAAATAAAAAGAAAAAACATAGAGGAAAACATATCAAATAAACAAAACTTTTTACTTGTCATCTCTATGTTGATAATTTGAGTAAGAAAGAAGAGATTAAAACAAAATATAAATCATGAGCAGAGTTATTATTATTCTTCAATTTGTTTGTAATTCAATTCGTTGTAAGCATTTGATAAATTATATACTGAGAGATAGCTTACAAATTTAATGTACCTTTTCATATATTTAAATAATAATAATAAGAGTAAAATGAGATGAATATGTGACATTTTGAATGCCAATTTAATTAGTTAGAATTTCAAACCTAAGAAAATTAAGTCTGTTATAATGTTTAGCATATAATAGAATATTCAATCATCACTGTGGGCTGACTACATATAAATATCAAGCATTTATATTCATTAATAAAGAGTAAAATTATTGATAAAAATAACTGTAGGAACCAGTAAATTTGGAAGAAACTGCAATGTTCTTAAAGAACTTATTATTATTATTCCAGTGTTGGAAATATCTGTAAAAGAAAATTTATAATCAACAGTTCCAAATGCAGTAGCAGGCATAGGCAGTCCCCGCTGTGTTCGAAATGCATTGGCCACTCTTTTGATTATGCCTCTGGTAGCATTTTTTGCCGCAGTCCTCAAGAGTGCATCCCGTCTTGTACAACTCTTCTACGCATCTTTTTTGTCCTTCAACAACCATTACCGCAGCTGCAATAAAATCATTCATTTCATTAGAGAACTGTAAATCATTCAAAATTAGTATTTTACGGTGTTCCATATGCATGTTAACTTTAAACTTGCAAATTTCATGTATCTTTTCGTATATTTAAATAATGATTAAGAGTAAAACGACATGCATAAGTGATATTTTGAAGTTAAACAAATGGAATATTATTGAAGATGGCAAATATTATTGATAATGAGGAATTGCAAACCTGAGAAAACAAGGAAAAGAACGAAAAAGTGAGCAACTGAAAGCTTCGACATCTTCACGAATATTATTGTTTAGCAAGATCGATGTTTAACGTTTGTAGTGTATGGATTGCGTCGTATAAAGTTGATGGTGTAGGAATGCAGAAACACATGCATATTTATAGTTTTAAAATTGTAATCCAAAAAAGATTACATTAAACAAAATTATATGTTGAGTGTGGGAAAAGATATAGTATAGGATTTGAATACATGAATATGTTTTTTTCTTATATGAAAAAACATTCAATTTATTTTCAATTTAAAATATTCTAATCAAAAATTTCTAGTTAGCTCATTCATTACCACTAAAAATAACATTTACCTTTTGTGCATTGGCCTATACCTATATTCATATATATCTGGTAGACTGATTAAGTTAATTAAAAAAATAAATTATATTATATTTTGGATAGCAATTCTAATAAATATTTTATGAAAAATAAGGAAGAGTAGGACTTAATGGGGTAAATCGAAATAAATTTGGAAGATTTTTTTTAGATTAGAATTAATTGACTGCATATATATATAATAAATGGAAAAAGATACGGAAAATAAAATGTTTTAATTTAGGTGAATAAGTTCAATTTATTTTGGATTTTGACAAAAGACAATGCATAATTGCCAATACAATGTGTTAGCAAGATTTTAAAAAATTAATAATTGAATTATAGAAAAAAGTTGAGACTAATTTGCATTGGAAGGTAGAAGAAAATGAAGAAGACACAGAGTTTTGTTGTATGATTGAAGCTGGAGGTAGACATGCAATTGAAATTTGGGTTTGGAAAAGGATTTAGTGAGCACATCTACTACTTGGTCCTCAGTGGGAGATGTGTAGTATAAAATTCGACTCGAGCTACGTGATTAGCTGGAGATAGAAATTTTTGAGGATCTATTACATGTGGAGAAATCAGTAGAGATATTTGACCAATAAATGCAGAGATTGAAGAATCGCAAGATTTTTATTGTCAAGGTAAAGTGGAGTTTTCATTCTATAAAGGAATCGACGTAGAAGCCGAGAGGGACATATGCAAGCGCTACCCTCATTTGTTTTTAGAAGCTTTATAGATTGTTGTGGCATGAGTTCCAAAAGTCAAAATTTGTGATTTTTGTTAGATAAAATGATGTAGTGAATGTGGTATTGTTAGTATGACGTTGTTGAGTATAAAGATACGATAATTTCGGAGAAGAAAATTCTTTAAGGAGAGGAGAACTGTAACGTCCCAAAAACTCAACCTAAATAAATAATAATGAGTGTTGGTGTAACGTCCTGAAAATTGTTAGAATTAAACTATTTGGAAAATAGATTAAAAACATAATTGAATCGGACAAAAACTATGAGAATGCAAAAAACAAAGTATGAGCACGGGCACAGGCACGGGACGTGCCAGGGCGTGCTCATCATCTGGAAATTTGATCAGCATGATCTTATTCACAATATGATTGGAACTCATACCAGAAAATCACGGCACAATCATCAGCACGACCCGTGCTACAGGTCGTGTTGACTAGATATTTCAGAGCATAACCGACTGTATACTGTTTTATTCGTAAACAGAACAGAAACCAGAGAAGAAACAAGAGAGAAAACAGTTGGAAACTCCCAAAAAATTGGGGAAAGTGATTGAGCAAGAAAGAACTTAATTTCTTGCAAGAAATCGAAACTAAACATACTAAGATAAGCTTATGTGTGAAATATTAAGCATATATGTGTGAGTTATATGCTTATGTGATTCTGAAAATTAGGGTTAGAATTGATTTAAGCTGCCATGGATGTTAATTAGTTGAATTGAGTTAAAAGAACTCATATTGATAATTGCATATGTTTAAGATGAGGTTAGAATGTGAGGATGAGATCATGGTAGCTTGGAAAGGTTCTGAGAACCTAAGATGGAATAGTTAAGGGCTGTAAATTGATGTTTCTAAGTGTGAAACAAGTTAATATTTAAGCTAATAACAGCCTTTATGTGATGAATTTCGTATAGGAGGACCTGTACGTGCTTTGGATCGAATTTGAGCCCGACACCGACTTCGCACGCATTTCGAGGTAAGTGTTTTTACACTTATGTTTTGCATCTGTATGATTAATTCATACTTGTTATGATGCGAATGAATTTAAAATTATAGTAAAAATGTGTCCCAGAGGACTTGTTCATAAAAATGCTAAATGAGCTAGTGTGATGATCTTATGATCATATTATGATTGCTATGTGCTTGCGATTTGTGCCTTCGTGATTTATGGTCTATGTGCTTTATGGATGTATGCCTTGAATTGTTCATTATGCTATGTGCTTTTGAACCTAAAAATTTGTGAAAGGCATGAATTGAAGTAATGAGCTTTATGCATAAATGATGAGCTGTGTGTGATTTGGACGTGTGTTTTATGGTCTATGAGCTTTATTGCATAACATCTGTGTGGCACGAGCTGTGTGTGATTTGGACGTGTTGTGTGTTGTCCTTACGAGCTGTGTGCTCACTTTTTTAGGATGTGTGTCATCCTCTACTTTGTGCTATGGAGGATTCCTATATTGTGTGCTATAGAGAAAAAAGAAGTAAACTCGGATCATTCTTACTGTGTGATTGCACTAGCATTGCATATTTATTCCATAAGTGCATTCATATATAAGTAATGCCATGAGATGAGCATATGTGTAGATATTAATGTCGTGTGCTGAGTGTTAATGTTATGTTATATGTGTTGCTGTGTAAATGATAAATGTTGTGTGTTGCTAGAATTATTGAGATGAATGAGATGTGTTATATGCTATGTATTGTGTATATGAGCTATATGTTATGTTTTGGATGATGATGTGCTAAGTGACAAAGAAAGTGTGGTTTTTACTGTAGAAATGGTATAGGAAATGTCTTGATTGAATATGAACCTAAAAAGAAAGAATGTTGTGTGCAAATCACTTAAAAACAGAATTGAACTGGGCATTTTCGAGAGTCAGCACGACCCCCGTGCTGAATAGCGCCCTCGTGCTTCAATCAAGTTTAACAGCATGCTCCGTGCTTATGAAAAATCTGGAAAAAATGTAACGAGCACGACCTCATGCTCTACATGGCACAACCTGTGCCAACTGGGAATGAAATGATGAGCACGACCTCATGTTCATTGTGCATGACCAGTGCTTACTGGAAATTCTCCTGCACTTCATTTAAACAAAGAATACATACAGAATGGATTGATAATGAATAGGAATGTTATCTATTTCATAATGTACTTAAATGCTGATAAGATACTTACTGAGTATTTAAAAATACTCATATCTGTGTGATTGTTTAATGTTGTGCAGATCGTAGGTAGCTGCTATTGGACCTGAGTTACAGTGATCATAGTTCCAGCGATATACGTCATAGGTCTGAGCTCTAGAGTTTTCATTTTTGAGACTTTTTTATTGTACATATTTTGTATT
>CANYCX010940392.1:0-14302 GCA_948193385.1 Breynia disticha f. nivosa | reverse complement strand
GATGGTGCTAACTGGACCCTGTGCTTCATTTAAACTTACTTTGGGTTCCACTTACTGAGTATTTTATATACTCACCTATTTTGTTTGTTTATATGTTGTGCAGGTATTGCAGGATTTACCGCGAGGAGAAGTTGAGCACATATTTTACAAATATGGATTCTTATGAAAAGATGTTTAAAGAAATGTATTTATTTTTACATTTCACATTATTGTTTGATAATTCTTTTCTGTATCCATGTTTGTTATTGAAAAAGTTTGACAGGTTGAACATATGTTTTCTTAAATTTTTGAGGTTCGAAATTAAAATCGGGGCAGGTTTTGAAATACAGGTTTTAATTTTGGGCTTCACATAAAGGCTCTATTCCTACATTAGATTTCATGGCATGGTCATAATCAATGAAGGAACATGATGCACCTGAATCTAACAACATATGTATAGGGAAGCCTGAAATGTAAACCATACTAGAGATAACCTTAGGATCCTCCACCGCATCAACTCGGGAGATAGCATACACTCTGGCTTGCGGTGCTGCAATGGCTGGTTGCTGGTTAGGATTAGAACCCCTGGCATGTGATCCCGCTCACCCAGAATAGGACCCTCTGCCTCTACTTCCAGTAACACTTCTCTGATTATCCCCCACACTGCTCTGGGAATATTTGGCTTTAGCTTCATCACTTTCCCTCTTTAGGCAATTCCTCGATATATGCCCTTTTCTATGGAAATAGTAGCAAACTATGTCCTCCCTCTTCTGGCCTCCTGAGACACTTTTCTCACTGCATTTCAAAAACTGTCCCCAACAGAACCTGATCCCCTACTGCCAAACCTTTTGAATTTGGTCACTCTGGACCCTTGAGCGCTTGTGCTCTTAGCTCCGCCAGAACTTCCTTCCTACTTGGCTTTCTTGGCCTCTGGTAGTTGTGTCATGCCAATAGCTTTTTCAGCTCAGAGAGCAGCTGTCAATAGAGCTGAATAGGTTGGGGGTTGAACAGCCAACACCAGACTAATCTCCTTCTTCAAACCCATCTCAAAATGGTCTCTCTTGGCCTCATCGGTTGCCACTTCCTCCGGTGCATACCAAAAAAGATGAGTGAACTTCACCTCGTAGTCTACTACAGACATATCCCCCTGCTCCAACCTTAGAAACTCTTGCTTTTTCTCCCTTCTGTACACTGACGGTGTGTACTTCTCGGTTGGAATTCCTCCCACGTCATCACGAGAGGCTCAATTAAACTCCCGAGAACCATCTCCACCAGTTGATCGCTTCATCCTCTACGAAGGATGTAATATACAAGACCTTCTGTATAGAGGTGCACTGCATTCTTCTTAGCACCCGCTCTGTATCCCTCATCTAGTCCTCAGCAATGGAGAGATCAGTTGCGCCCGCTTTAGGTTTGCCTCCCAGCTTCAGGATTTGCTCATCGTTTTTATCGATAGCAACCCTCTGAGCTCGGGGAAATTGTTCCCTTACTGTAGCTTCTATAAGATCTAGGCATTGCTATACAGCCTGAGGCTGACCTTGGCCTTGGCCTTGTGGGTGCTTGCTCACTTTCTATAGGGGCATTTGCATTCCCCTATACTGATTCGAGAGAACCGGTGGCTACATGGGCACTTTCACCTTGTCCTTTTTCCATTCTAATTTTAAGAAAAGAAACAAGGCTCTCATTTAGGCTCTATATAATTATAATGTACATGACCAATATACATACATGCATGCTATGAAAAACCAGTTTAGAAAATCCAATTTAAACCCATGATGTCAGGAACCGAGGCTTTTAAAACCTAGGCTCTGATACCACTAAATGTGACCCCCAAATTTGACTGTCACTTACGTATTTTTTTCCTCTTCCATCAAGTGGCACTCAAACTTGGAAGTCAAGGTTTTGATTTAAAGGAATTTGAATAAAACATAAAGGAAATAAGGATGGGAGGAATCAAGATTAAGCTCATCTTTAATAAATACACACTTTTCATTTCACCAAAACATTACAAAAGTTTACGAAGGCCTAGGCCCAATACAATAAGTGGTTACAAGATGATTCAGGTTAGGAAAGAAAAAGAACCAAAACGATCCTATTTCAGTCATAACCTGACAAAATACAAATAATGCACTATGTATGTTTTTGTCAAGTACAAGATATGATATATCTACACAGTGCACCGACCACCTCTATCTCTCTTGCAGCAAGTCCTAAATTGAAGCAGCTTGTACCACCTTCGCGTCCAAAATCTAACCTTCCTTGAATTCCTACCGAGCGTGGCACGCATAAAACGCCTGAATTATGACACTCAGTAAGCAACACAACCAAAATGGTCAACTCTCATACATTTGTATGTTTAGCCACAAAGTATATCCATATTTCAAAATTTTTATTTTCACCCAGAGAAATAAGTAATCAAACAAACACACAAATCATTGGATCCAATAAACTCTCAACAGTCAAGTTTATAGTGTGATGAATAGTGTCGAACGGTTTGGGGAACGGTCTGGCTAAACTGTTTTCCAAACCATTTGGTCATTCTATCCAGATTATCAAAACCGAACGGTTTGGGGAACGGTTTGGCTAGACTGTTTGTCAAACCGTTTGGTTGTTCTGGATTGTGCAAAAATTGAAACGGTTTGGGGAACTGTTTAGCTATACTGTTCTTCAAACCGTTTGGCCGGGCTGGAATGTTCATAAATCAGAACGGGTTGGGGAATGGGCTGGCTAAACCGTTCTCCAAATCATTTGGGTCTTCTGGTTTGTAAAATTTGTCAAAACGGGTTGGGAAATAGATTGACCAAACCGTTTCTTAAACCGTTCGGGTCCCTTGTATCCAGAATTTCAGCCTGTTTGCACTTGATCATTCAACCTATAATCATCACAATTCACAACCACATTCCACATATCTACTCACACAATTCTCAACCAAATTTTACCATTCTAAACAACTTTATACTCAACACACACATATCACAATCCGATAAAACGTGCACTCACCAAACATTCCAAACCATTAAACAAATCTCATATAATAAATATCAATCCAACATCAATAAACCAATACAAGCTCAACAATCCACAAATATACAACTGTTATAAATTGATATTACATGTTCCCTAATGCATCACCTAGTATGATCACTCATACCCCCAGTTCATTTTTCTTATTCGGGCCCGTACTTGGCCATTTCATATGATGTTTGCAAACGGACCTCGTCGGCCGGGAGTTTAGGTTACAATTACTATGGTCCACAGATTTTCTGCCATTATAGGCTTGTTTAACGCCCCTATAGGCCGGCACACTCGAACACTAAAATGTGAAATGAGTTTCCACTGTGCTATAGTAACGTATGTTTTATATACGACTGCTAATACACTCCCAAGAGCCGGTAACCCTCCCTCATTACAATTTCATGCTCCTAAGAGCCTTTTCACTTTCATTATATGCTCCCAGTGAGCCCCAAATGCATGTATGCTGTGAAAATGATAAAATAGCACATCCATGTATGTTCCTGCCATTCTAAATCATTAGGTATGGATCGCAACACAACATTATCACTAACCATAACATACCTTCACATATTCATGTCAATTATCAAGACATAATCCAGCCAGACTCATCATTCAATCAACTTTCCGAGAACATCTCACATCAAATACACCAATCCACAACGATCCATTTCTCATATCACATCACACCAACAATTTCAATACATCCCAACATATAGTCATCTATCCAATAACCACACATACAACTTCATATTGCATAACACCTAACTAATCAAATCACACATTTCACATGCAAGAACATACAAGCAAAAGAAGTTGCGCTCGCGTTGCTTACCTTACAAACCACGCCTATGTCTCCGGCCTAGAACTCCCCTCTCTGGATTCTGACCTCCTAATGAAACAGTTCATAATTCATATTAATTACTTAATCACAATACTATACAAACAAATAATTTAACGATAACTTTATATTTATATGTTTAGGTGATTTTATTCCCCTTTGTTTTCCTTTCTATCATTTGAAATTCTCAATTTCCCTTAATTAATTCCTTTCCGCTTCTCTTCACAAACTTCATTAAATGCTCCTAACCACCATACTAAATTATGTTACACATAACCAACCCTTCACACTTCCATTAATATCATTTCCAACACCTTTTCCTACTAAAATCCTACACCAATTTCACAAGTTCGTTATCTTCGCTCTCGTCAACCAACAATAATTCAAATTGACGATTAAATTAACCTTAACAAGGCTCGAAGATTCTTACCTAAACCACAGAACACGGAATCGAACTTAGGGTTGAAAAACCCAATCACGTCACTATTCACCCTTGATGTTCTAACCCCGATTTTGGTCACTTAACAAATGTATAAACACCAGAAAGCTATCGGAGATTAGTACACATAGTAAGCTTTCCAACGAGCTATTTTACGCTCAAATCAGAGCTTAAACAACATAGATTTAAGGCGAAAAACTAAGATTAAGGGTGAAAAACGGGATTCTTACAATCACGGAAGGAATTCTTACCATAACTCAGTTCCTGATTGTTCCTGAACCTTTCCAGTACTAGGGTTTCACCCAGAACGGTATTCCTAGAGTTTTCTTTGAGCTAGAGAGAGAAAGTAAGAAGGAAGAGAGAGAGAGCGTTTTGATGGTATGTAGAGAGAGTGAATTAGAGAGATATATATAAAGTACGCGGGGTGAGACTGAGGCCGCGTAGTTTTGAACTAAGCCGCATACTTTGTTCTAACACCGCATTCTTACCTGTGTACGGTGTGAATTTTGTCTACATCACTACGCGGTGTGGGGGCGAGTCCGTGTACTTATGTACCACAACGCAAAGTGATCAATGACCTCGCGTTCTCACCTGTACTCAGCTTAAAATGTGGCAAATGTTGTTCTTTGGTATGCAATTAAGTGATATTTGATGAGTTCTAAGTTGATAACTCTAATCTATACCATGAACACGTTTATAATTTGAATTTAAATGATATTGAAAGGTGCGCTATTGCTCGAATTTTGGAGATTACATTGAGACAGACGAGGTGTGCTGTGCACTTAATTGGATTAGGGTTTTGCGTTCTTGTACATGACTTTATGTGTATACATTTGGCATGAAATGTATTTTGGCAGGTTATCATAGAAATATGAAATTTCGGTTTTCTTATTTCTTTTAAAACCCAGGCCCGTTTGTAAATTTATTTTGGATGCAAAACATGCCTTGTAAAGTTTATATAATGTTTATGAAAAAGAGTTTGTTATCCTATGTCCTTCAATTTTTATCTCTTAATTATTTAACTTATATTTTTTTAAATCAAAACATGATTTTCGGGTTCAAGTATCACTTGCAGGAGGGAAGTTTATACGTGAGTGATGTTTGAATTCGGGGGTCACACAGGACATGCCAGTAAAAGGCCGAGAACATGCCAAACCGGGGGAAAAACATTCCCAAACATTGGGAATGATTCTTGTCATTCATTACATGTTGTATGGCATCTTATAAGCATTTTGCATGAGATATGAATTGAGGGGTAAGTTGCCCATATGTGCATGGAAGATGAGTAGAGTCTCTCTTCTTGTAAAATAAGGGACGGGTGTCCAATATGTGCAAAGAGATTGAGTGGATTCTCTCTCTTAAGTTGAGGGGTAATTTCCCCAAAGTAGCGGGGATCAAGTGGAGTCTCTCCTTTTCGAAGTTAAGGCTCTGGAGCAATGCGTTGTGTGAATTGCATTAGCATTTCCATAATGCATCCTTTCATTGTTTATGGTTGTGGTTGTTTGAGAGCTTGGAATGCTAATGGCATGATTGAGTACATATGTGTGAACAATGCATCAGCATTGAATTAGCATTCATTTTGCATACATGATATTGATCCTATGGAAATGAATTTGTGTTGGTTATGATGATGATGAGCATGACGGTGATTGATTGGTTGGACTCGTGTATGAGTTATGTATGAGTTATGATGGTATTGAATGAATTATACAGATGAATGCAATATTATATGGTTATACATTAATTGTATGAATTGTGTGATCTAAGTGAATTGGTGTTATGTATTGTAGATTGATGATAAAAAGGATATGTGTTGTTGCTCGAGATGTAATAATGGTTTGCTTTGAAAGATTGATTGTGAGTGATTGAAAATGATCATAGAAAGGAAATGACAAATGCATGTTGATTATTTTTTATTATGTGGATTTTGGTTATTGATTCAATAATGTAATGTGTGGATTAAAGAGATATAAAATGATTGATTATGTGTGATATGTGTTATAATGACCGATTATGAAATACTTGGGCTCAATTGTGTGCTATTGTTGGGAACATGATAATGAACTAAATGGTTAAATGTATATGTGGGAATGAGGTTGGTAATTGAAGTATGGTGTGTGTAAGTGAACACAAGTAGAATGTACGTAATGATTATGAGCTAAGGTAAGGTTAAACCATGTGTAAATTGATACTATAATTAGATGATTTGATCTCGATTTGGGGGTATTGATCATATGTTGACGGATGATTATTGTAAATTGAGGGTGCGGGTAAGTTATGCAAATGTTTTAAAGGTTGTTGATATGCTAAGTATGGAGGAATATGTGTAGGTATGACATATGACTCGGAATTAGTGCAGAATGGTTTTGAATGATGGTAACGTACGTTAATGAGTGGATTAACATACGTCACCCACTTTAAACCTATGTTATTTTATACTAATCATACGTTATTCATGCCCTGGAAATGTGGTTTCGCGTGTTGATGAATAACATATGTTAGGACTTAATAAACCTACGTTAATGTAGTTCGAAAACACTATTTTGGCCTGAATAACATCCTAATGACTATCTAAAGTATCCTAATGATCTAGTATGTTATCATTAGTGAATAAAACACCTAAAGGGAACGTATAAACATATGAATGATTTTTTGTGACATGGCTTTATGCCGCCATTAGGGAGGATAAGCCGGGATGGCCGAGGACTCCCTTACACCCCAGTATGTAGTGACACTGAGGGACAACCTTACTAAGTATTTAAAAATACTCACCTGTGTTTTACTGGATTCTGTGCAGAGTGATAGGTACCAGGGCGGGACTTCGTGAGCAGCGAGGCTAGTAGTGCAATACTGAAGGTCGAGCTCCCAATTGTTTAGTTTTGTGAATGTTTATGTATCTATACATACATTAGTATAGATGGGTTTTATATACTTATCATCTTAAATGTTTTCCAGTGTCTGCATTTCAAATCATATTTACTGTATGTTTGTATTTTTTAAGTTTGAGCAAATTTATTTTATCCCTCCTCAACTTACGTTTTAAAAAGAAAAGAAATAGTGCAAATTTTAGATTTATTCTAAAATGAACTTCATGAAAATTGGCGTCACATATGGATGCTCCTATTCGATCCTATTAACTTCGTATAGCGTTAATTGCTAACGATACTTATTTTAAACAAATTTTCCTATAGTTCTTAAGAATAAAAACATCGTAAATACTTACTGTTTCCTCTTTTCTTCTCTGTTTTTCTTATGCCAGATCACTCCTGGCTCAATTCTACGATCAATTTGATATATAGTACTAATTTTGTTGCTCAATTTCTCCTATTCTCTCTTTCTCAGAACCCTCTCGCTTTTCCTCTGTTTTTCTTCCGCTATTGCAGATGTTTTCTACTTGAAAAGAGCCTATATATGCTAAAATTGATTATCATGACCATGCCCCTTTCAGCATGCCCTGTGCCAATTTTCTTTTTCCATGTGTCGCCCAATTTTTTGACATTCTGTGACACTGAGCACCTCGGCAAGCCCCGTGCCAACCATGGCACAACCGTGTCCATCATTAAGAACACGTTTTGGTTCATTTTTAGCATGATCGTGCTCTTCATTTTTCAGGCAACACGCCCCACGTGTTGGCAGCACGCCTAGTGTGCTGCTCGACCATTTTCTGATCAATTTCACGTACAAACTTCATTCTGCCGAATGCTAAATCCGTATGACTCATAACTTAGTCAATATTCCTAATTAACTTACATTTTACCTCATTTTGTTATTAAATTCACCAATTATTACCGAATCATGTTAATGACTTTACTTATTTTACTTAATAATATATTTAAGGATGAGAATGTTACATGTATGTTTATTTTATTTCAAGTATTTTTTAATTAAATGCATTCATGTGGATTTTACACTTACTTTTTTATATGTGCAGAATTATAAAAGAGAAGATTGAATCAACGCGATTTTTGGCACAAAAGTAGTAGGTGTTTGTCTTGTGGGCTTGAGAACATTTATTTAATGAATGGTATTGGGAAAATTTAACAAAGTTACCACTTAATGTTTACAAATGAGTTTGTTAATTAAAAAGATGACAATCCAAATATTCTATATTTAAAAAATAGCCAAATCCATAACTAACACATTTCCCCAACTAATCTAATGTGTTTCTATAATCGTGGCTACTCAAATATCTCTCAAATTCAATTTCCTAAATCTAAGCAAATCATAATAACAAAAAATCATTCTTCCAAAACCAGCATCTATTCAACACAAACTTCCAAATTCAGAAATTAAAACCCATGAAAATTGGTATTCTTTGGCGAAATAAAAGAAAATCAATTGTCCATCATGTTGGAGAAATCAGACAATATGCTTCAACCCAGGTATGAAATCAATTGAAATGATTCTCATTGATTATAGTTTTATAACGATTTTTTATAAAAATTTCATAATCACACCATTTTTGAATTCTTTAAATCGAGATGAAATTTTAGTGTATTTATTTTCCAAAGTTCACAAAGGTTCACGTCATCAAGTTCACATAAAAATATATATGTATTTAAGAACACTTTCTAAGGTGCACATAGGTTCACATGATCAAGTTCACAAAATATATACTCAATCACTTCACACACGTTCTAAGGTTCACGGAGGTTCATAAATATATAATCAACTTAAACACATGGTCTAAGGTTCACAGAGGTTCACATGATCAACTTCTAAAAAATATACTCAATTTAAACACACATTTAAGGTTTACAAAGGTTCACAAAATTAATTTCACAAAAAATATATTCAATCATATTACAAACATTCTAAAATTCACAGAGATTCACATGATTGTGCTCTCAAAAAAATATACTCAATTTGAGCACACGTTCTAAGGTTCACAGATGTTTGCATGATCAAGTTCACAAAAACATACTCAATCACATCTCAAACGTTCTGAAGTTCACAGAGGTTCATATGATGATATTGGCTAAAACTTCAATATCAAAACTTAAAAATGTTATTTTTATAATATGAATTTTAAAAACAGTTATATTTATAATTAACCAAACTCACATTCTATTTTTACAACCAGAAACTTCAAAACTGACATTAGGGATAATTACCTCAATGGTATTAGGGTTGGCCCAAGCCCATCATTAGGGTTTAACTGAAGGAGCCTAAGGTCTTAACTGCTTGTGTAACATTCATATTCTGATAATTTATATTTAGCAAAATAAACATATGATTTAAGAATAAATTGAATAAATTATGTTTTGAAATATGATGGAGTTATATTATAGGTGGGAATGTTTACAAAACAGAGTTATAATTTATATAGGTTGAATTTCAGTGACAACACGACGAGCGTGCTGTTGAGAAAATATGAGCACACCTAAATTTTTAGGAAATGATAATCAACATGATGACCGTGTTGATGAAGTTTGATTGTGTTGACAAGCATAGGTTGTGCTAATTTAGGCACAGGTCATGCTGAGTTGTTAAATATGCATAAAATGTTGGAAATTAAAGTTGGAGGTGAAAAATTTGTACCTAGCATGACCCGTGCTAACCTTGACACGGCCGTGCTGACCACCATCATTCCATAGGAGCATTTCAACTAGGAAAATGAAACAGAAAGGAAAATAGAGAGAAATATAGAGAGAGATATTGAGAGAAAAATAAAGAGATTCAAGCGATTGAGCTAGATATTGAGTCAGGAACGTGTAATCCATCGTATGATCGAGTAGGTTATTGATTGTATAATCGGCATAGAAATTCCATGGAGAAAACAGTAAGAAAATTATGAAGTTACATATAGTTTATCAATAATTTATACAAATATGTTGGTTAGAATTATTACATTGGACTAGTATTGAATTATAGGATAATCCCACATATATAGGATCAGAGTTTGGAGAAGTTTTGGATATTACAAATATAAGGGTGCGTAATCCATACTCACTTTTAAATGCAGTTATATATGTGATGACCTAAAGAAAAGATAATTAAAGGATATGCTACGTTGACTATTTACGATGATTGCAAAATATTGATTATATGTGAACTGTTAGAACTGCAAAAGTGTGCAATTTGTTGATGTGGCATATAGAGGTTGCACATATGCCATGATGCCGATAGTTGAAGTGCTTTATGTGTTGATTGTTTACTAAGATGGAATGATGTATACATGTAAATCACCAAAAAGATAAACTTACTTATATATAGAAAATGAACGCACATGCATATGGATGATTGAAATGTATGGTAGAAAAGGTATAGTTATAGGTGAATTTTCAGTAAAGATCCTAGGAAAATACTATTAGGATAAACACGTGAATAAACCATATATAGGATTATAAAACCATGTAATCATTTAGAGGGAATCAAAAATAATAAATCATGGACATTCGTCCAAAAGAAATACAAAATATATGTTTTAAAAAAAACACAGAATGATAAGATATGCTTAAGGAAGCACATGATCTTTTATGATTTCATACAGAAATATTTATACAAATACATAATCGTATACCCAGCAAATGCGATTAATAGTTTTACATATAATTTATTACAGATATGCGATTGAGTGATCAAACGGGTACATGATATATGGAATGAAATGAGAACAGGTACAAGATGTAGGAATTAAAAGAAGAATAAGCACATGATATATAAAAAAAATACTAATAGACACGTGAACAATTTTGTACAGACATACGTGCATTTATTATTAATTATATGCATTATATTATGTATGATATGAGTTGTGATAGATACGGTGGTGATAGATATGGTGTTGATGGAATGGTATTGATTATACATGATCAATTATATGCTGGCATGAGTATATTATTGGCAACGAGAGTATATTATTGATTGATGATATATGTATAATTGTACGTTATACATGCAATCTTTAATTATGATCACAGTAAATATGAAATCAATGAAAATGAATTACAAGTAAATGAATCAGGTTATTTGATATAAAAATAAGAAAAGAATACAAAATGCAAATACAAAATATAAAAAATAATACATAATAAGGTTATAGTTAATTAGAAATCAATACAGAGTATATACTAATAGTATAGACTCCAACTCACAAAATTAAATAAAACATGCAAAAGAATATAGTTCATATGTTTACATGTTGAGATATACATGTACTTATGTATGTATAGATTATCTGAAATTCAATAACAGATATAAGCATAAGATGATAATTAAATATACATGTTACTCATCGAGCCCACAACTCACCAACTGCGATTGTATATGTTGTTTCAATATCAAGTTGCAAATAAAGATTAACAGTAGATAATCCAGCAAGTAGGTCAACTGTTGCTCCTAAACATATGTATATACTATATATATATATATGTATATATATGTATATATATATATAGACATGTACAGATATATATTTGTATGATATTGTGCGTTATGATGATATGATTTTTATTTATACATGATTTATTTCAGGTTGATAATTGGTTCATCTACTGAGATATATTAGATGCATACAAGCCATGCCTAAAAACATTTGTATTGTATTGTAGTTAAAAAGGAACGTCGTAGTAAATACAAGGTCGTGCCCATGGGAAGTATTACACTAACACGAGCTATGCTCCAGACCGAACTATAGGTTGGGTTGTATACTATTATACATATATATATATATATATGTATAATGTATAATTTATAAACGATTTATAAGGAAGTATCCTTATACAAAAAAGTTTTTAAATTATTTATAGAATTATTATTAAATGAACAATAATCATATGATTAAATAGTTAATAATTTTAGAGTGTTTCATTTTGGTATCAGATAAGGGATTTGATCCCTAGATAGTAGGTACATGTGTGATTGTATGAATTGTGTGAAATGTGTGTATTAATAGAATAATATGATGCAATTATAACAGTTACTGGAGAGAGGAAGGGGAGGACCCCCATGCTACAAGAAAAGAAACACAATTAGTGATGGCCAAGCATAACCCAATATAAGGCGAATGTGTCTCCTTGTACAAAATATGGCTTAAGAGTCCTAAAGATGAGAGGAGAGTTAAAACCCTAAGTTTGTCCTTATCCTCCTAATTCCTTACCTTAGCCAAATTCAAATTACATTAGGATTCATGTTTGAATGTAAATTCTAATTTAATTTACCCTAGGATTAGTAGGACATAAGATAATATTTATATCTTTTGAGTAAATCACAATTTTAGGATAATTCTTGTGATAGACATGATTTACCAAAAAAATTGTCCTAATCTTATCAAAAATTCTTTATTTTTAGCCTTTAATTCTTCTTTGATTTAAATTCAAAATTTGAATTGTAAATCAATTAGAATTTAGGCAAGGATTGTAGGAAAATTAGGACTCTTTAATTCTCCCACATTAGCCACACATTTTAGGATAAAATATGTCCAAACGTACCGTAGTCCTTATTCAACTAGGACTTTCCATCTGCATGACTAGTATCCTAATTAGCATATAATTAAAACTAATCATTAAATGGTTGTATTCCATACGATCATTGGTCCTACATTGTGTCCAATTTGCACATTTTTAAGCCTTGAATATTTGTCCTAAAAATGGCACAAATATAGGTTCAAAATGGAAATGTCAATTTTACCCTTTTTATACCTAGTCTTCGTGTGCATACATTTGTATGTATGAGACGCATTAAGTCACTACACTTAGTTACTCGTCTTTCCATATAAAGATACCTCATGTATTGATCAAACACTTCTTGCTTCAAGTCATGATGTACATGTTTTTCTAGATTATATGTACTAAATGACAACTTTAATAATCATCTTTCTATATAAGGGTAGCTCGTGTATGGTTAAACAATTCTAGCTTGAAGTCTTTGTGCACATGTATCTCCTTTTCATATATCCTAAATGACAAAATTATCTTTATCATATATTTAGTTTCATCTGTATTAGATAATTATTCCAAAGATACTAACATCCTTTTTGTATTTAAGTTGCATAGAATACTTAGACAATCATAGATATTGTGGAATATTTACATAACTACTATAAATGTTGTAAAATCAAAATCCAAAAGTAAGTATCCAACCATTATGAAAAAAGTAACAATGAGTGATAGAAGGTTAATATTTAATATCTGCTCATAATTTGAAGTCTAAAAACTAAATTTTGAGGAGGATAACCAATAAGAGACTCTGTGCTCCTTAACCTCTATGAAGAGGCTCACCTTTTCCTTCATTTAAGAAACAACCTATTTTTTTGTACCTACACATTTGCAAGGAAAATTTTAGAACATCCATAATTAGCATCTAGTACTAAAGTAGTAGAAGTAGTTAAGTTGAATAACTTAAATACTTGACTTAGAAGCCCTGGTCTCGTTCCTCTTTTTCTTTTCCTTGTAGAGATTGTAGTTCTCCTTCTAATGACCAATTTAATTACAGTGGAAACAATTACTATTGCTCTTCTTTGAGCTTCAGCTCACTTGCTAAAACATCCTATTCTAACTATCCTGTTAATTACGTATAATTTAAAACTTTTCTTTTCAGACTCAAATTTACCATGCTCAGTACTTTTTCTAGAACTTCAAGTTACGCACAGTAACTTCATATCAATAGCTCGGATATTCCAATTCTTTTTATTCCGTTATATTCTTAGAATACCGATCGTATTAGTTAACACATCAATGGATTAAGCTTTGTGTTACGCTAATACGCCCTTTATTCTGTAATTAGCAAGCCCATACTTTACGTAAAACTGCTATATAACGACTCTAATATGGATATCCCAAAACCTATTGCAATCTACCTGCAAATCAAATTCACATCTATGAAGCTCACATACACTTTTTCATATCTTTCAACATGCAATCTCAACATTAGATCTTTCATCAGATCTCTATCAACAAAGCACCTCATATATATATATATATATATATAACACTATAAAAACATACTGTAACTATCAAACTATAGACAACATCAAGTCGTCTACTATCAGTCTCAACGTATAATATACAAACTATATAAAAACATCATAA
>CANYCX010940371.1:0-10949 GCA_948193385.1 Breynia disticha f. nivosa | reverse complement strand
TCTAAACCTCCCACTGAAGTTACTAAGCTACTAGGAATAAGCTGTAAAACTCAAAAAAAATTCTCAACTTTAAAAACTCAAAAAGTTTCACACGAGTAAAGAACTCATAAGTTATAACTCCCACTAGAATTAACTTTAATTCCCGACTCCCACTGGAATTAACTTTCATTAAAGTCAAGATTAGGATCATTCGCAATTAAAGAAGATGCTAAGATAGTATTTAATCCAAAACAAATATGGTTAATACTTTTTTTCACATATCAATTTTCTTTGTCTTCCTTCAATATTCTAATTCTCCCACTCGAATGGACTGATCATGAAGGAAAAACAGACTTGATTTCTCATAGAAAAATGGACATATCTATTTTATCTCAATCTATCAATCTATTCAGAAAGAATTAATTACCTATGTTTGTTACTTACCCAAGTTGATATGAAGCTATTTATATCATCCAATGTGAATGTATGTTCTTATGACACAACTCAGTATTTTACACAAAATACTTCACGTATTATTTAATACTTTATGATTAAATTTATGTGTTCACTGGAAGTAGATCTTATGGAGAGAAGTAGTTGGGTCATTCTCATGACTAATCCACAAACTTCACAAGATATATAAGCAACAATCTTTGAGGGTATTTTCAAGATCATGTGGTGTGAGCCAACATATACCTTAAAAATGTTTAAGAAAATCAATTCTCTTTAATTTTCACTTCACTCTTGTTATGGAATTGAAAATAAACATCTCATATTTAAATTATCATCATTTGGAACTTAGACTTCAATTAAATTTACTAGCGACGCTATTCAACCATAGTATCTTTGATTGAATCATATCTTGACACTCAAGGTTAAAGAAGCACCTAGATGCCTTTTTTAAAGTGATATGTCTAAAACATTTATAACTATTACTTTAATAGTCATATCTCAAATGATGCTCATATTAGACTTATGCCTAGCCCTCAAATAATATATATGTATAAAAATGAAAGTAAAATACTTAAATCAATGATTAAGAACCTAGAGAATTCTTACTTTTTATAGGTGAGATAGTCAAAATATGCATAAGAAATAGATAAAGAAACAGTTATAGAGATTAATAGACGATAGAAATATTTTTTACTAAGTGACTTATTTTGACGAGCACTGGTAATATTCTAAGTAGAAGGATGGAATCTTTATACAGTATATGAATTACAAAAAAATTTAGTCAAGTAATAGTTAGAAATAACCAATAAGTAATTTCTTTGGTATGGCTAGATATCACAAAAGAGTTGTTAAAGGTTTTTTTATCATAGCCCTTCCACTGATAAGATGATTTAAACAAAATATATTTATTCAATGAAATGGACAGTGTCAGTAAGTTTTGATGAATTTAACACACAAAATGATTATAACTTCAACTCTTATAATTCCTACAAATGCAGGAAGATGGATAAGATGTAGAATTTAGTTATAATTAAGATTGAAGTGTGTATCAATATAGAATAAAAAAGTTAGCAATATTGGATGGGGAGCGTTGATAACAACATTGGTAGTAAGATCGATGTTATTATAACAGATACAAGCAGTATAAAAAGAAGATAGTGAGCTTAAGAGGATAAATGAACAGATTGAACAAGATATAGAATTATATGTTTGATCCTATAAATGTTATACCAAAACCACATTTCAGACGTATGGATTTTTATAAAGTTTGATTATAAGAAAGAAGCAATACATGTAAAAGAATTTAGCACAGATAATGAACTACGAGATCGAACAATCAAGAAAAGAAGGCATAATAAACAGGAAATATTCCATAAGATGAATTATAGTAAAGTTAAAAGAGAAATGAAATTAGAGAAAGAATACAGAAAGGAATTTCGAGGACAAAATTCTTTAAAGGGAATGATTTGTAACATTCCCATCCTAAAACCATAAGATTAGTGAAAAGATTAACATAATTAAGAATGAATTAAATAAATATATGTTCTGAGTGAAATTAAGATCATAATTAGACGAGAATAATATATGAAAGGAAGTGGAATTTGTATAACAGGTGAAGAATGTTCGTAAAGTGGAGTAGGTAAATAATCAGTAAAGTTTTGTAGAATTTTATAAAGTATAGGGGGTGGACAACTATGTGTTGTGGACTACGCGTGGTAGCCACGACAATGCGTAATCAAGTACGCAGGATGGATGAAAGACTCGTGGTGGCAACGACAGTATGTATTTCATTGCCACTACGCTTATTTTGATGATCTGTTGGATTTGTGGAGAGTTTGGATTTGAAGCATGATGAGGCAAAGAATTCAGGCTTTAGAAAGGAAAACAGAAGAAGACAGAAGCAGAAAAACGAAAGAAAAGCATAGTGTTTTTGAGAGAACTAATAATGTCACACCCTGGAAAATGATAGAATTAATCTACATGAAAAATAGATTAAAAAAGAATTGAATCGGAATGAAAATCGAAAAGTTGTTGAAAATAATAGATGAGCACGGGCACGAGCACGACCGTGCCGGAGGGAATGCTCATCATTCTAGAAATTAATCAGCATGATCTCGTGCACGATCAAATTGGAACTCGTGCTGAAAAAACATGGCACGACCACGAGCACAACCCGTGCTACAGGTCGTGTCGACTGGGCAATTTTAAACAGGATATCGACTAAACACTGTTTTATTCATTTAAGAAAATAAGCGGTAAAATACTCGAGAGAGAAGTGAGGAAAAACCCTAGAAAACTTGTCCTGTAACGCCTAAAAAATTTAACTAAAATATTCGAAAAATATGAAAAACAATAGGGTCAAACGGCCTGGGGAATGGCCTAGCCAAACCGTTCCCCAAACCGTTTCAGTTATGAACAAAAAGCTAATTTTTGCAGATAGAAGTGTGGAACTACCTGGAGAACGGTTTGGCCAGACAGTTCACAAATCCGTTTGACCTAACATTTTGTGGAATAAGAGAGAGAGAAAAACATTTTACAAACCCTAGCCGACCCTTCTTCGAAAGAAACACTTCCATACCTTTAAGAAACATTTTCAAGCTTCCTCAAACACAAATCCCTACCTCTTTTCTATAGATTTCCATGAATCTCACACCAGGACAAAGCCTTAGACGTATCCTAGGGTTTTGGAGCGATGTTCAGCGAGGTAACTTCTTAACCTAAATGAAATTCTGAATAAAATAGAGGGTTTTATGTAGGGTTTTATAGGGTTTCATAGACATCCTTAAAGGTGTACGCATTTAGCTTGGTTTTGTGATTTTAGGGTTTGATAATTTGGGGGTTTTGCTAAATGTTCGTAAGAATGGGAGATTAAAGTAAGAATTTGGGTTTATTGAAATGTGAACATGTGAGTGTGTTTTGGAAGTTGATACAGAAAATGTGTAGCAATGCGAGATTTAGCATTTTTGGTTAAGAGGATAATTAGGGTTTTTCCTAATTTGAGCCTAATCGATTTAATTGATACGTAAAACAATATATTTACATTATTTGCATAATGAAAGATATTATAGGAGGTGAGGTTCAGACCCCAAAGTAGAGATGAGCGACGACACCCTACTATGCGGAGTTCGAGGTAAGTGTTAACACTTACCATTGTAGCTTTCATATCTGTATGGGTTAAACATACACGATAATTGCTGGATTTGTTCGAATGGTAGGTGTGTATGAGTCATGATAAAGGACTTGCTTGATTTGGTTAAAAGCTTGCTTGCTTTTATTTGGAATGAGTGATATGAATGATTTGGATTGTGTTTAATTGTGTGATATTGATTCTGTGAAATGGAGATGCAAATGTTGCGAATTGATTAAGAATACTAGTATGTTATATGTAGAGGATACTTTGTGCATGAATGTAAAAATGTGAGCTTGAATGCTATTACAAGTTTGTATATATGAGTTTGGATTGAACTTGATTATATTCTTGAATATAATCTTATATGAAGTGCTTGAATGGAACTATGATGACATTGATATGTTTTTGCCTTTGAATAACGATATGATTTGCATAAGCCATGCTTACTTATGATGTAAGTGTTTGTTTATATATATATATATGATGAAGTTAAGTATGATGGTAGAATTATGCCCTTACATGTTGAACTTGTTTATATTCATATGAAATGGAATACTTGCAAATGTGCGCTATGATATATCCTTGTGAGATATGTGAATTATACTTGTATGGAATGATATTATGACGAGTGTGTGTTTGCCTTTTGATGTGAAATTGATGTTATGCTCATAGGCGATTTATGGCTTATGCCTTTGATGTGCATATATACTAGGTTTTTATGAACTAAAGATATGAGAAGCATGTGAATTGCTTGATGATGAGTATATGATGCATAACATGATTTGAGATTTGATGGCCTTATTGAATGTCATTTGTCGCATTGAATGAGCATGATTGCATGTTCATGATGAGGATAAAAAGGAGTGTGTGCTCAATAGAGGGAGACCTCTAAGAAAATCCGACAAAAACATGGAGCGTGTGCTCACCGTCGGTAATAAAGAAAAGGAGCATGTGCTCATAAGAAAGAGGTCTCTTAAAAGAAAAGATTGGCGAGTGAACCCCGGGGCATATTTGCGTGTTAAATGCATTAGCATTGCATTGTGCATCCATTTTTGCATAGATGTAAATGTTGCACGAAAATGAATGTTACGTGGATTAATGTAATGTTATTGGAATGACTGTTGTGATTGATCAATTTGAGTTCTTGGTATTTTTGTATGTTGAAACCAATATAATGTGTGTATGTGTTGCCATGAGTTGCGGTATGTTGTTGAAAATGGATGGTATGTATGGGTTTTGTATGTAGGATTTATATTTTGTGATGTGGTGAACCATGTATGCATGTGAATGCGGATATTGAATATAGGTGAATGTATATGGTTGTGAACTTGTGAGTTATGTGGCTATGTTGATGAAATGTGGATTAGTTAAAATCATGATTTTTGGATCATTGTGTGAAATGCCTATGATCATATGGTTGAGTTTGTATGAAATGTTGAGTGTATATGTTGTTAATTTCTAAACACAGCATGTTGAAACGGGCTGGGAAACGGCCTACGCAATTGTTTCCACAGTCGTTCCACTTCCAAAACCAATCTAGAAGGTCAGAACGGGCTGGGGAACGACCTCTGTAGACTGTTTCCCCAGCCGTTCCATTTTTAGAACCATTTCAGCAGAGGGGAACGGCTGGGAGAACGGCCTATGCAGGTCGTTCCCTAGGTCTTTTCCGTTCATCTGGCCGCTTAAGAAAATATATGTTTAAAGGAAAAATGAGATTACCAATCGACCTAGTACTTGGTAATTTGGCATATAGTGTGAATTAAAGAACATATTGAATAGAGATTTAAGTAGGGATGATTGTCCTATCACAAAATGTACGTAAACCACTAAAATGAACAAAGTACTTATGATTAAGCTACTTTGGTAAGTGTTGTGGTACACTTACTAATTAATGAAAAATTACTCACATTAGAATTGTTTGATTGTGGTGTGTGCAGGTTTAAGAGGATTTCCATGAGCACGGTTGACGAAGCACGATTGTAAAATAAATATGGGTTTCATCATGGGGGAATTTAAAATAAGTGTTTTGCTTATTCGTATTATAAATTAAGTCTAAGTATAAATAGTTTCTTGTTGAGTGTTCTTTATTAAAAAGAAAAAAATATACCCATGTTTTCGAATTAATTAGAATAAATAGGATTCAATTTTGGGCATCACATATTAGGAGTGAGATTAAGTAAGGAGGAACTTCATTTACTGTAAATTTCATTAAGGTAAGAAGTTTGTACATGATTTTAAGTATGATATGAGTTTTAGCTTGCTTAAATGTCGGAAATGAAGAGGAATTTTTGTATGGATGATTGAAACAGTGTTAGTTAAACAAGTTAGAAGTAATTGAACTCAAGCAAATGATTTATAGCATATAAATCATGATTAGTGTGACCCCTAAATCCGACTACTACTTATGTTTGTATATACTCATTCCTCTCAAGTAGTACTCAAATTTGGAAATCAAAAGTTTGCAGAAACAGTTGAAAATACAAGAGTTTGAATAAAACTTATGTATGCTCATAAATTTTTAAAATATACATATTTCATTGATCAAATAAAATTTACATATAAAATTTGAGGGTATGGGGATATTGCAAAATATAATGTTTACAAAATTAACAGGGTTATACAAGAAAAGAAACCAATTAGGTCCCATTTCTTCAAAATGAATGTATGCACTATTAATGTTCAATACAAACACTTGTATGACATGTGAAAATTAGACATTAGTGCACAGCCCACCTTGGTTCTTCGGTCCTTCTAGTACGAGTCGGAGCAAGCAAAATAATCTGCCATCACCCCGTCGAATCCCCTCAAGTCTCTGCCAATATGGCTGACATAAAACGCATGAGTTGTGAAACTCAATAAGCAACACTTACCGAAATGGATAACTTCCCATAAAGATTTTTGCATTCATATATATATATATATATATATATATATATATATATAATTCACAATCAATTCCAAACACACTCACATTTCTCAAACACAACTCATAAATCAAGAACTTTAAATCTCAACTCATTCATCATATTCAACAAACATGAATATGGCATCAACACACTTCATTCATAATCATGTCATCTTTTCTAAACATTCATCATTTCAAGCACATACGGACATATCCAATTCAAACACATAATAGCACTTTAGATGCATCATGATGAATGAGGATACATGTTATATAATGCATTCCTTAGTATGATACCATGATCCCAATTCAGTTTTTAATTTGCACACTAAGTGCCTTTATATTGACGTTTGCAAACGGGCCTCGTCAGCGTAGCATTTGTATCGGTTATAAGTAATGGATCCATATAATTTTGCGCACAAAGCGCCCATAATTTACACACAAAGTGCTCATGATTTTGGCACACTCGTACACACTTATGCGTCCCGAGCATTTTACCACTTGTGCCCCGGTGTAGCATTTGTTATATACTACTCGTAATTTTGCTCACCTAGAGCCATAACCACTCCCTCATATTGGTCACAAAGAACCCATTATTTCATTTATGTTTGCCCACCTATGAGCCCAAATGCATGAATGCCATGTGCATGTTCAATGAAAAACACTCATGCACTCATGAACGAGAATATATGAAAATGGAAATATCACACATATTCAATTCACTATGGTTCTCAATTCCATAATGCACAACAATCATAACGAGACCATTTTCATACAATTCATCATTTAAACCGTACTTTTTTAAGTCCATAACATACTCGCACAACAACATGAAATATTCACATTTTCTTGGTTGGGAACGATTTACCCAAACCGTTTCGTAAACCGTTTGGTTCTGCATAAATTGGTCCTGGAATTGAAACTGTTTGGGAAACGATTTTCATAACTCGTTTCCCAAACCCGTTTTGTCCTTTGAGAAAAGTTCTGGAATTGAAACGGTTTGTGAAACAGTTTGCATAACTGTTTTCAAAACCGTTTTGCACTTCGAGAAATGTTCTGGAATGAAAACAGTTTATAGAACGGTTTTCACAAACCGTTTCCAAGGCAGAAATCGACCCTAGAAGTGGAACAGTTTGTGAAACGTTTTTCAAAACCCGTTTCCAAACCCATTCTCCCTGCATTCCAACTGAAAACATCACTTATAACTTTTATAACAAAACACAATTCATTCCATACATATACACATTCCAAAACGCTACAACATTGCACTCTATCGAAATCATTTAATCATATCTAACATGGCATGACAACAATCATCAACAAAGCTCATCATTTATCCATTTAATCCATGCACACCATCATATAAACATTTAACACTTAAGCTACATATTCATCTTTCCATATAACTTTTCACACAAACACAACATCCACCACACATGTATATGGGCCACTCAAACACAATGCCATTATTCTCATTCAACACACTTGTGTATAACAAGCAATTAGCCTTCTTATTATACATTCCATCTCACTCATTTACATCAAACTCAAGCATTCAACCAATAATTCACATACTAAACAACTCCAACCAACGTTCACACTTCTCAAACAAACCATATCGAATTAAGCAACAATTTCCAATTAAATCACAATTCAACACTCAACAACATACACACATAGGAAGTTGTGCTCATGTTACTTACTTTTCAAACGCATCTAGCGGCTCGGTTACGAACCTTCTCCGTCACGATTCAAATTCCCTATTATTAATAATATAAATTTACATTAATATATCATTCATTTAATTATGCAAAATGAATAATAATTGTCTATGATATGCATTTATTTCGTTAGTTCCCGATCGCTCCTCTCTCTCTCTTTTCTTAACCTCTTCCTTAATGCCCTACCTACCACTTCCATTCTTACCTTCCTTCACACCAACCATCATTAATGCCCTAGAAAAGTTTTTTTTAAGTATAATTTAATGTCCAATACCCTTTGAAACACTCTAACCATCTTAGCTCACATTTCCCTCTTTCAAACCTAACAAATTTCCCTAACATTTCTTCATTCTCTCCCATATGGTGCTACCCAACCAATCCAACACTTAAAACACTCTTGGCACCAAATAAACTTACTCAAGTGACTAAACACAATACGAATCGCATTTGCACAAAATCACCACTCCAATTCCCAAGCCCGTCAATTTTCAGGGCAGTTCTTCTCCGAGCAATTTTGAGTTGTTAAACAACAATTTAACATCAAACATGGTTATTAAAGGGTAGTAGATGTTTCAAGCTTTCCAACGAGCCATCATTTGCTCAAATCGGAGCTAAAATGAAGGAGTTATAGGGGTTGGAAATTTGGGTTATGAGGAAAAACGGGATTGATAAAAGAATGAAGAATACTAACCTTAATTCAAATCAAGAACCCCGTTTGGACTCTCCCTAGCAGAAGGGTTTTGTGGAAAGTGAAGGTGATGGAGGTTTTTAGCTATGGAGGAAAGGGAAAGAGGGAAAGAACGTGGGAATGGAGAGAAGGAATGAAGAGGTAAAGCTTTTTAGGGTTCTTATTGGGCTTAGTTTCCTATTGGATTCGTAAATTTCGTTTCTACCTTTTCCCATGCTAATCCTGACCTTTTAATTCCTCAAAAATTCCAAATTCCTCTATTAAACAAATCTCCACTCTATTCCTTATTTAATTCCCCAATATTAAAACGCGAAAAATTTCCCCTCATTTTTCTACGTATTTTATTTTAAATTTTAATTAAATAGAAAATTTCAGGCGTTACAACTCTACCCCATTAAGAAAATTTTGTCCTCGAAATTTAAATCGTACCTGATTTTGGAAACAAATGAGGATAACGCTTGCGCATCTCCCCTTCGACTTCCCAAGTAGCCTCTTTCAAAGAATGAAAATTCCATTTAACTATTACCATCAAGATTTCTTTATGCCTCAACCGGCGAACCATCCGATCTAGGATTTCAACTAGCTCTTCTTTATATCTCATATCCTCCGAAATTTCCACTTCAGGTTCCTTAATCACGTGGCTCGGATCGGATCTATATCGCCTTAACATGCTCACATGGGAGACATCATGTAACCTAGATAATTCCTCGGGTAATCTGAGTTGGTAAGCCAAGAGTCCTACCCTTTTAATGATTTCATACGGTTCGATGAACCAGGACTTAGCTTCCCGCTCCTACCAAATCTCAAAACTCCTCTCCAGGGTGACACTTTAAGGAAAACTTTTTCACCCACTTCATAGGTAACCTCCCGTCTGTGTTTATCAAAGTAGCTCTTCTGGCGATCTTGGAGAGCCTTTATACACTTTTTGATCACTTGCACCTTTTCTACTATTTGCTGCACTAATTCTGGTCCTTCAATCTGTCTTAATCCCTCGACAATCCCAGAACATCGGACTTCTACACTTTCTTCCATACAAAGCTTCGTATGGTGCCATTCCAATGCTAGAATGATAACTGTTGTTATACGCAAACTCTATCAATGGCAAGTGCTCATCCCAGTTGCCTCTGAACTCTAGAATACAGGCTTTAATCATGTCTTCCAGAGTCTGTTCGTCCTTTCTGACTATCCATCAGTCTGGGGGTGAAAAGTTGTACTAAAGTTAATTCTAGTACCCATAGCTTTCTGTAAACTACCCTAAAAATGTGAAGTAAATCGAGGATCTCGGTCAAAAACAATGGAAATCAGTACTCCATGAAGCCTAACTACCTTTGCCACATACTTCTCAGCCAATTTTTCTAGAGAATCATCCTGTTTGATAGCTAGAAAATGTGTAGATTTGGTCAATCTGTCCACAATAACCCATACTGTATCGTTATTGCGAAAGGTTCTTGGCAGCCCAACCATAATATCCATGGTTATTCGCTCCCATTTCCACTCTGGAATTGCTAAAGAATGAAGCTTTCCAGTTGGAGCTTGGTGTTCGCCTTGTTTTGCTAACAACTCAGACACTTAGCCACGAATTCTGCGATCTCTTTCTTTATACCCGGCCACCAATACAACTATTTCAAATCCCTGTCCATCTTGGTGCTGCCTGGGTGCACTGAATATCGAGAGGAATGTGCTTCTTGCATAATTTCCTCCTTAAGCTCTGAAAAATTCGGCACACATAGTGTGACCCCCGAATTTAAATATCACTTGTGTATAAACTTCCCTCCTACAAGTGATATTCAAACTCGGAAATCAAGTTTTGATTTTTGGAATAAAATATAATAAGTAGTAAAAATTATTAATGATAACATATGCTAAACTTGTTTTTATAAACATAATTCAAAGTTTTACAAAACATGTAATGTATCCAAAATCATTTACAATAGATGCGGTTAATAAAGAAATGAGATACATAACACTCCTATTTCTATAATAACCTGTTCAACACACTATATGTTGAATGTAACATAGTCATGTACAAAGTAATAAACCTAATCCAATAGTGCATTGCACACCTCAGTTCCT
>CANYCX010940248.1:0-10301 GCA_948193385.1 Breynia disticha f. nivosa | reverse complement strand
AAATTGTTGGAAATTGGACATTCAAAGGAGGTAAGGTTTACTTATAGTTGATTTATGGTTTATATTGATGTTTTGATGAAGATTGAGAGTCTAATTAATTCTGAAATGTTGGAGAATGTTGCTGGAAAATATGATCTATATGTTGAGTGAAGATTTTGGATAATTAAGTGGTGGAAATGTCATTAGTAAAGGGTTACTTATGGTTTACTTATGGTTGATTTGGGTATGATTTAGAGGAAATAATTCTGAAATTATGATTAAATAATTATGCTTTGCATAAATATATTTCAGGATAATCTTAAGGAATTTTTGGAGAAATTAAAGTGGTGTTTAGTGTGGAAAAGTTCTTGGATTGAAGGTAAGTGTACTCTCACTTACATACTATTGTATTTAAATTCTATGCTTAATTTTATTAAGTATAATATCTGTAAATTATATCTGAAATTGTTATTTTGTGATCCTGTAGAAATAATTAATTTAGAATAGATTTATAGTATGGAAAGAGTGAGATTTATATGTTGATGTGTAGTTGATTTGAGTGAAATGTGAAGGAATAAACCTGACATCTGGAAACCAGGAAAGAACGCGTTGTGGTCCTTTAGTACGCGGTGTCGTTCCCAGAACGCGTACTTCTGTTTGACCACGCGTCTATTGAACCCAAAGAACGCGGTGTGGACGCGACCACGCGTAATCCACATCCACCCCGCGTAGTTTGTAAACGGATCGAATGGATGCTGGGCTCAAGCCCATCATCATTTTATTGTGTATTGATTTCAAGATGAGAAGTTGAACATATTTTGAAATATGTAATTTGAGTTTGGATTTGTTTTCAAACATTTTAATTGCTTCCGCAAAACTCTGAATTATAATATGTTGTTGTTGTATTTGATTTGGGCCCGGAGATGTTTTTAAGAAAATTTTATTTAATTTTCTATTTCCTCTAACCGATATTGGAATTTAAACTCTGATTTGATAATTGATGGATAAAAGTTATTATTGAAATTAAAAACGGGATTTTATTTTTGGGGTTCACATAAGCTAACTCTCTACCTAGTCTTGAAAATAAAATATAATATAGTAGATTTTGTGAGATGCGAGCTCAGTTAGTAGTCACTATATAATCTTACAATTCACATAAACATTTTCATTTCATAATTCAATATAAAATACCTATGATCTTAAAAATATAAATCATATTTATTTCTTTTAGGTTTATTGTGATCATAATGTCTACACTCATAAAATTCATCATTTATCATCATGCAACGTATCATGATTCATATCATGTCTTTGTATTTCTTCCTCTTCGATATTATACTTCCTCTACGGTATTATTCTTCCTCTCCATTATGATCGATCATATAATCACCAATCCAATCACCACCCAACAATCATATCAAGACCAATCAAACCGTAACAATAATCATATATCGTAAATCATTATCATACAACATATATTGATGAGAATCATTTCGTATATACGTTTACCTATTATTTATGATTTTCTTTCTACTATACAATCGCATATATATATATATATATATATATATATATCAATCATTTTTAATCACATATTTAAATTGAAAACCAATCGTATGTAAAAGTAAGTTAGACTACTCACCTGCTAGCTGAAGTACTTAGAACAATATGAGCTCTGACCAAGTCCTACTCGTCTAGCCTGTCGACCTATATAATTATATATGAAATTCTCTATAAAACTCAATATAGCAATATATTAATATGCATGCTCCTATTTAAATCCTATCAATTTCCTATTTCGTCAATTATCAGAAATTTCTAATTTTTAAGCTAAATTCACGATAAATTCTATATATAAAATATGTAAATTATTATCTTTAACTACAGAGATTTTCTGTATAGACTATGGTAATCGATACCCTACTAAATTCTGCGATTGATTTCACAATTTTAGCTCGATTACCGCTAAAATCTCCACCAAAATCCTCTTTCTCTCTCTAAATTTATCTATTTCTATCTCTCTAAACTTCCCACAACTCTTTTCCCTTTTATTTCCTAATTTTCCCACCTCCAACTTCAAGCCCAGAGTTTTTCAAAAATCTACCACAAATTACAAAGTACATGTTGTGGTCGGAAAGTTCACGTTGTAATGCCCACAATGTGTACTATTTTCACCACTTGAAATGTACTACATGTTGTAGTAGGTCATAACTTCTAGTCCATAGTCCGCCAGTTGTACTTTCAAATTTTTTTGAAACCTTATTCTTTTAAGTTTACTTACAATCAACCATCTATCAACTCATAATAAACCTCTCATTTCCTTAGAATTATCAATTAAATTCTTAATTTCATTAATCATTTTAATTGTACTATTAATTATAGGATTTTAAGATGAGAATGTTACACTTGTTACCCGTTTCCAACTTCGTTCTGCCCCTTCCAATCGGTTTTCAGCCCTCTTTTCGACCAAATCAAGGTATAGGCTTCATTTAATTTTCCTTTTCTTTCTTCCTCTCTTGTTTTTATGGAGATTTCATGGAGAATCTTGTACTTTTCACTCTTTTTGGCTGACATTCTTGGTTTTTGCATGGATTTACATGTTTTGATAAATAATTTATGGAAATTTGCACTTATTGTTGAATTTATGTGATTGGTTTGGTGAATTTGGGTCCTTTTTTACTTAATTGTGCTTGGTTAGCGTGATTTTGGACAATTTAGCTAGGATTTTTATGTATTATGATGCTATGTTGGTTCCTGAACATTTTAGTTGAATTTTTTGTTAGGATCCAGTGTGTTAGCGAGTTTTTGGAGTGAAATTTGTGCTGATTTTGTTAGGTAATTCCATTTTTTTAGCGTTAAAGTTGGAATTTTCAACTTAATTTCGTTATTTTGGGAGTTGTGGAACTTTTTGCTTTACTGCACATCTGTTGTTGCTTTCCTCACTTGTTTCTTTTATTTTTGTTGTTTTTATTTGAGTGGAGATGTCAAATGAAGGTTCCTCGTGGCACAGACAGCTTGTAAGAAAGAGCACACGTATACGTGAAGACCTTCAACGGTTGACTGGTGTACTCCAATTTTTGGATAAGCCCAGCCAGTAGCAGCGCTTCAATAATCTAATGGCAAAGCACTTTGCTCCTATCCGTCTACCCCATGAGGACACATTACACCAGTTTAGTCTATATGATGATGTGATGGAGCTCATCAGTTATGGGGGTGGGGTCACTTCTTTTCGAACGATACCCCTGCCTACACAGAATTGACGCTGGAGTTTCTAGCATCATTTTTTATGTTTGAGATTGATTAAGAGCTGAAGGGTGACACGGTTTTTGTTGAGTTTTGAGCTAGTGGCGTGAGTTATCAACTGACGCTCTATAATTTCTCCTTTTGATTAGAGTTGTATGATCAGGAATGTATGGCAAAGGATGCCTATCAGGACTTACCTCATCAGTTTCCTAAGAACATTGCTGGTTTCTAAGAGGACTTTGATCCCAACAGATCAAAGGCATCTCAGATTCGCTCCTGCCCTCTGTGGTATATACACCACGTCATTGCATCCACAATGTATTTACACAAGGAGAGTACGGGCAATGTGTTTACCCAGGATCTTCTCTGCCTTTACATCATGCACCGCCAGTACCTGATCAATCTGAGGTATCTACTGACCAGATACATGGACCAGGTTTCTAAGCCAAGGATTGCAGCTCTCTTTACTAACCACTATGCCACCCGGCTAATGTAAGGCCTAGAGATTTTTCACATGCTTCTGCTAATGCATGAACAAATGGAGGGAGAGTATCTAGATATGACTGTGTTGTTCAATATGTAGATGATCATCTGACTTCGGACTGCAAAGGATCTTGTATACAGGTTGCGGGGTGCTGTTGATTATGATGTTCCTCTGGTTGCAAAGGAAGGATAGACGGTCGGTGCACTAGCACCAGAGGCTCCACCACCACCATCGCAGTATGCATAGCATCACAAATCGACTAGATCCTAGTGCTCTAATAGCAGCAGAGCGCCACTCTTACGATAATACAGCTACAGCAACAGGCTATCAACTAAGAGCAGATGATGCAGGGTGGGCATATATGTTCGTTAGAGCATCAGTTGCATCATCTTTTCTAGTATATCCACATCCAGTCGCTGCCTTACCATCCACCTCACCCATACCAATAGTATTATCATCCTTACCCACAGTATTACCAGCCGCTCTAGTAACAGAATAAGGATCAGAGTGTGGATGACATTAACAATTGAGGATGTCGAGTCTCCTCTAATTCTAACTTTTGGTTCTTTTGTTTTCTTCTATTGTGAGTTTTGATATTTGTGAACTATTATTTTTTCATTTTGCGTTTTTTAGTTGTGTTTGTTCTTTGAAGGATTCAGGTTATTTTTATGTTATTACTTGTATTTAGTGTTTGACTTATATTTAGATATTTAATATTTGATTTGAGTTTTGTTTTCTTTCTTTTTCAGTTTTTCTCTATTTTTCTTCAAAGGAACTATTATTTTTTCTCTTTGTGGTTTTCCTTATACTCGCCTTTTAGGGAAGTTTTTTGGTATTTTTATTTTTATTTTCCTTTATCTTCTTTTTCTCTTTAACATTGGGGACAATGTTTTGTTCTAAGTGAGGAAGAGGGGTTAAATTAAAATGAAAAAATGTTCTCACTTAATTTGTATAACGCTCTAGAAAAATAGTGAAAATGAGGAAAAATACAATTAAAAATAGAGTGAATCACATCGAGCCAAAACAAGAGAAAATAAAGCAAAAACAAGCCAACAGAGGCAGGGCAGGGGCTTTGCACGGGTCGTGCCAAAGCCACTAGAACTAAATCATGCAGTATGATACGGGGCACGAGTTGTAGCTGCAGTGTGCGAGAAAATGTAGCACATGGTGCTCAGCATGGTCGTGTCGAGGGCTGTGCCACAAAGAACAGCTTAAACGCGTAAAACAAACCTAAAGACTCATTTTGAGTCTAAAGGAGTTGTCTCTCCTTCACTAAGCGCAACCCAAACCTTAAAGTATTGTACCAACACATTTTTAGAAAAAGAGGAGGGATATTTACAAATTAAAGGTCTAAAGAGCAAAGGTAACATTCTAGACTTTTTTGGTATGGTAAAATCTAAAGGATTGTGAATAATGGCTAAAATATGAATTGAATAGTTATGTAGTTTGTGTTTCGAAATGATAGATGAATGTGGTGGAAATTGTGAATTTAACGAGTAATGGGGTGGAAAGAATGAACAGAGTAGTGGGTTTTGTTGGAAATTAAGGATTTGAGGTTGTGGGAAAGAAAATGGCTAGTGTAGTAAGGAAATGGGATTATAGGTTATAAGAATTTGAGAAAATTGAGGGTTTTATCTATTGAGTTAATTATGTACTAAAAATGTTGATAATTTACTTAATAGAAATTATAATGAATTGTGTAGGAGGAAAAAATTGAGACTGGAATCGAGGTTGAGTGTCTAGCACGCGAACTTGCATAATCGAGGTAAGTACACCGAACCACACTTAACTTGCTATGTCTTGTATTTGTAAGATAAATTATTTGACTAATTGAAAGACGATTGTGCTTTTGAGAAAATATGATATTATTGGTTATGTTGTGATGATTATATGAAGAATGATGAATTGATGGTGGGTTGATGAATTGTGATAACATTTAAAATAAACGTGTTTGTGAGGCTTATAGTATGAATATGGAATTGGATGTTTAATTGTCTCGATGATAATGTGTGATTGTATGGAATGATTGAAATGTGCATAATCAGTTGGGATTGGTTTATGATATGCAAAACGTGATTGGATAAATGTGCGGATTAATTTGGATGTTGGTTGAATTATATGAAATTCTAATTGAATTGATTCATGTCACATCATTGCATAGCATGATCATTGTGTGTGCTTGGTGAGAAAGAAAAGAAAGGGAGTGAGAGCTCTCAAACGAAAAAAAAAGGATAAGCCTAAAGGGCGTGAGAGCTCTCAAATGAAAAAAAAGGATAAACCTAAAAAAGAGTGACAGCTCTCAAACGAAAAAAAGGAGGATAAGCCCAAATAAGGGCGAGAGTTCTCAAAATGAAAAGAAAAAGAAGATTGGGCAAGAGCATGCATTTGAGTGTACAAGCATTGGCATTTCATGAAAACATATTGGCATTTGTGCATTTGGTATATGTGTATGAATAAGATGTGGTTATGGGTACTATGGTTGAGAATTATCATGATATGTGTGTAGGAGTTGATCAATGAAGTTGTCTAGATTATGCATTACGAATTTGTTGTAAAAGATTGAGTACACTTGTCAAGGTGATTATACGATATAAATGAGGTTATGAAATGATGAAATTCTAAATATATATACTATTGTGAATCTGTTGTGGGTTGTTTCACTGTGTTTATGTGTCTTGGGAAAAAGATATTTGAGTGGATGGTTGAAATTGGATGTTGTGTGCAGTTCCAGAGGCTCAGCACAGCCAGCATGTCGATTGACACGACATCATCCCAAGCTAATAGATGTTTAAAAATCTCGACACGACCATCGTACTGACACTAGCACGACCCCCGTGTTGATTCACACGAGCTCGTGTCAGTGTACTGTTTCTTCCATGATGCAAAACGATGGTCGTGTTGACCAGCATGCCCCATGTTACCTGGGAAAATTTATGATCAGCAGTACTAATACAAACAAAGAATAATCCCCATTTCATAATACACCTAAGTTTTTAAAAAGAATGAGTACTTATACACTACATAACTAGGTAAGTGTGTATTGTAGGTGTACTTACTAAGTTTTATACTCATATAAGTTGGTTTTGTTGTGATGTATGTAGAGCTTTAGCAAGTATATTTTGATAGCAAAATCTTAGCAAACTTAGGAGTGAGGTATTGATGAGTAGGTCGGCAGCTCTAGACATTTTTTATCACGAATTGTAAAAATATGCATACTTGATATAGTGTAGTTTACATTTCTAATTTCATAAACTCATGGCATGATTTTCGCATGACTGTTTTGTTTCAAAACATGAATCTTAAAGTGTTGAATAGATATGCATTTTGAGATTTTTCATATTTTTCCTTTATGTAGATTTATGTGTCGATTTATTTATTGAAAATTGAAAAGAGGTTTCGAGGATCCATATTTAGTGGTATATGAGCAGGGATTAGATTCCTTGCAAACTATGCATAACATTTTTTTCATTGAATCAAATTTTAAGAACTAAAAGGGTTTTAAATGATGATTTATTTAGGATAGAGTCGATCGACAAAGTCTCGCATGAGTCTGCCAAGTCCCAAGAGTTAGTGCAAGGGCGGGGACCCACCCCAATGCATGAGGGCTAACCAGCAAATGTTGTTGTACCACTTGTTGACCCTGCTTATGCCAATTTTAATGAAATGATGCAGAGGATGATGCAAGGCTAAGGGGGTCAACCGAAGATGAATATAGACTGAAATTTTGGTGAGGTACACAAGAAGGGAGCTAAATTTTTTGAGGGTACTACTGATCCCGTTGAGGCAGAAGAGTGGCTTTGGCACACAGAGCGAATATTCAACTACACACGGTGCACACCGGAGCAGAAGTTGAGGTACACTACCTTGCTACTTGAGATGGACGCATGCAACTAGTAGGATGTATTCCCTAGGAGCCAGGATAAGCCACCTACCCTTACATGGGTAGATTTCCTAAGGGAGTTTGTTGATAAGTATACTCCTCCCTTGTATTGAAGTAGGAATAAAATTGAGTTCCTGGAACTCAAGCAAAAGGAGATGATACTGATAGAGTCTGAGGTGCAATTCATGTGGCTCTCACACTATGCACCGAAGGAGGTGGCCATCGACTGACATAAGAGGGAATAATTTGAGCAGGGGTTGAGATTCAACATCCGTACTAAGATGGAGATGAAAGCACTTACTTACCATGCTTTGCTAGAGACCGCCATCAGGGCAGAAGAACAACTCGCTGAGGAGGGGTGAAGAGAGGGGAAGAAGCAAAATGTGTTTGGTGGGTCTAGCACCACTAGATGACACAAGGGGATTTATTCCTGACCTTCTATGGGCACCAGTAAAGGCGGCAAATATGCAATAAGTAGATCCAAGAGTAGGGCAGTCATTCCATTATACGCATTACCATTGGACACAAAGGCACTGGCATCAATACAGGTGAGGACACTCGTCCTGTGTGCTACTACTGCAACCGGCCAGGTCATTTTGCCTAGCATTATTACCAGAAGGACGTAGACAAGAAGAGGGGCATCTCTGGATAGAGTAGTGTGGCAGATAACAAAGGCTTCACTCAAATCGGTTGAGGTCGAGGCTGAGGCAGGGGGTCAAGATAGGGACACCACTTCATGAAGCAGGGGAGCGCCTCAGGCAGCAACTCCACCATAGGCACCTGTCTCTGCTATGACACGTAAAAAGGGAGTAGCTAACCCCGATGTTATCTTGGTACGATTATTCTATATTTAGTTACTTGATTGGTTTTAATTGACCCAGGATCTACATGTTCATTTATTAATAAGTCTTTGGTTATGAGGATTGGGGGAAGTAGAGCTGTTGGACTATGTGATAGCATTTTCAATGTCAACAGGAGGAACAGTTATGGTGAGGTAGATTACTAGAGCTTGCGAGCTAAAAATTGGAGTGTTGGAGTACATAACAGACTTGGTAGTCATACGATGAGTGAATTTGAGATCATCTTGGGCATGGACTGGTTGCCCAAAAATCAAGCAGTGGTGGACTGTTATTGGCAGTCGAAGTAGAAGGTGAACAAAAGATTCTATTGGTAGGTAAGCAAAAGGTCATACCTTTTTGGCTGGTCTCTGCAATAATAGTAGCTCAACTGATAAGGGAAGGGTGTGAAGCATACTTGGCATGTGTGATGAATCTGAGTAAGTGAGTGTGGAGATCATAGATGTGGAGGTAGTGTGTGAGTTTTGAAAAGTGTTTTCAGATTAGGTACTGAGATTACCACCACTAAGAGAGTTAGACTTTGAGATTGAAATAGTACTTAGAGTAGCACCTGTGTCTGTGGATCCATATAGGATGACGACAGTAGACTTACAAGAGTTAATAAGACAGTTAGAGGAGCTCGTAGAGAAGGGGTTCATCCGACCGAGTATGTCTTCGTGGGGTGCACCGATGTTTTTTGTGAAGAAGAAGTACGGGAGCTTACTGTTATGCATTGACTACCGACAGTTGAACAAGGTCATGATGAAGAATAAGTATCCCCTACCAAGAATTAACGACTTGATTGATCAGTTAAGGGATCAACATTGTTCAACAAGATAGATTTACACTCAGGGTATTGGCAGTTGAGAGTGGAGGAAAGTTGTATTTCTAAGACGGTGTTTAGGGCCCCGTACAGACACTTTGAGTTCACAATGATGCCATTCGAGCTGACTAATACACTAGTAACCTTTATGGCCTTAATAAACAAGATGTTTCAACCTTACTTGGACCAATTTGTTGTGGCATTTATCGACGATGTCTAGTATATTCGAAGAATTGGAAGGAACATGAGGAACATCTCAGGAAGGTATTACAGTTATTGAAGGAGAAGCAGTTGTATGCAAAATTTGACAAGAGCAAATTATGGATGCGTGAAGTGGTGTTCTTAGGCCATGTGATATCACGAGAGGGAGTACAGCCTGATCTGAGTAAGATTAAGTCGATACAAGAGTGGGAAGCTCCTAACATGCGATGAAGGTACACAACTTCTTAGGTTTGGCAGGTTATTATCAGAGATTCATACAGAGTTTTTAAAGCTTACGAAGCCTACGAAGGGGTTATTGGAGAAGAATTTTCCATTTATATGGAGCGAGCGATGCCGAGAAAGTTTCCAATTATTAAACAAGAGATTAGTGGAGGCTCCTGTGTTAGTATTACTGTCAGAAAGCGAAGTTTTTGTGGTATATACAGGTGCGTCAAAGGTGAGGTAAGGAGGAGTATTTATGGAAAATGGGAGGGTGATTACATATACATCAAGGCAGTTGCAACCGCACGATATGAATTACCCCAACTACAATTTAGAGTTAGCAGCTATTGTGACCCCCAAATTCGACTACCATTCATTTCACATATACTCATTTCTCGAATGGTACTCGAACTTGGAAATCAATTGTTTTTGGAAAATAATAATTTAAAGGTAAAAGAGTAGGAAAACATTTAACTATGCGCATTTGATTTACCATTATGCTATCCTTCAGTTGTCTGAATAATGAATTATAAAAGTTTGAAAAATATGGGAAAAACGCAAAAAGTGCATGTTTACAAACTCAACTGCGTTTTACAGGGAAAGAAATCAATTCAAACCCAAATGCTAATACAA
>CANYCX010940008.1:0-16739 GCA_948193385.1 Breynia disticha f. nivosa | reverse complement strand
TCTCCTCTCAAGTCTCATCGTGTCATTAGCATAGTCATAATGTGATTACCCTTCTAAACTCGACTTCCATTATGCATTGTCATTTAATACGTTGTATATTTGTTTGCTTTTTCAAGAATTAAAAATAAACATGGTTGCTTTTGGGAATTTTCAATTTTCTTAAATACAAACAAAGATTGAGAATTGAAATAAAGTGAGTTGAAAACTAAGTTAATGAAACGATTGTGACTAAATGATCTTCACTCGTTAATTATAACAATTCGTAAAATTACAATGGTTGTAAAGATAAACTAAAAAAAGATGAATTTTAATATGAATTTTTTAAAAGAAATGACTCAATGAAACACTGCATTATAATTGTAAAATACAATAAAAATAAATCTGATTTTTTGATTTATTTAATACCATAGATTCAGATTTATCTTTTTCGTATTTAATGGTAGCAAATTACCATATCATTAACAATTTGGCTAAAAATAAGACAAGATATTTAACAAAATTATAATTTTTAAATTGAATAAAATTATTATGTGGAATTTTGGTGCAGCTTTTGATGCTCAAAAGTAAGGGAGAAATAGAAATGGGAGGGGTAGTTTGCAAAGAGGGACCAAAGTGTCGTGAATGGCACGCCAAGGGACCTACTTCCTCCTTTTAAATCACATCCCACTAACTACTACATTCTTCACCCTTTCCAAATGATTGGTTCTGACCCCAAAACCCCATTCCCTCTTGTTTTCTCTCCAATCCCAATCCTCTCTTTGTCTTTTCTCTCCCGAAATAATCACATTTCTACAAGCGGAAGCATTCAACCGTCATTTCTGACTTGGCCGGTATTGTTATAAAAATCGGATCAAACCGTCCGATCGAATTAATGAACCGGCCACTAATTTGGTATAATTTTATTATTCAAACAGTCTTGCAAATAAACTAGTATCAAACCGGTTAAAAATTGACTAACCGATTGGTTCAACTGATGAACCATTGAACCTGACCAATTTTAAATATTCAATATATATATATATATATTTAAATTACCGCTTTGACTAATAAAGAACTGGTTCGATTAAAGAATCAACTATCTAGTCATTTTTTGGTTCGATCATCAATTCAATTCTAATAACATTGTGCAAAACGTCATTAGACCCGAAACCCTTTTTTTCTTCATAATAAGCACATTTTTTTATTATAGATGCTTATTTTATATGATAAAATTATGGTTTTCGGTTTAACTTTGAGGAAAATTATTTTGAATATACATAATACACATGCTTAACATATTTTTTAAACTACTTTCACAAATATAGAGCATTAGTCAATATCACTAATTGGTTAATATTCGAAAGAAAATTGTGAGGAATTATTTTTCGTAAACAACATATCCTCGAGTGAGAATAAAAAGTAAATAAATCACTTGAAAATAAGTGAAAAAAATCATTTCGAAATTAATTTTGAACTATTAAAATTTAATTCATTCTTATTTTATTCAAATTTTACCACTATTATAAATAAAATTAGCTTAAAGTTTAATTGAAGTTATTCACAAACTGCGAAAGAAAATATTCTTTTCAAAGACAAGGATTGTTAAAGGAGTCATCTTTTCAAAGCCTCTAAGTCAACATTTAAGAATTTAATTAATTTTTTTATTAAAGAATTATATGCACAAATAAATTTGGCATACACAAAAATCTTGGCTAATGATTTCAAATTTCAATTATTGAATTTAGTCGTAAAGATCTTGACATGGTTTCGGGAATATCCACTGCCTTCATAATTTGATATCATATAGTCAATCCTAACAATAAATGCAAGAACATGAATTTAGGGATGTTTTGCTGAAATCACATGATGTATATGCAAGTTTAGCAAAATCTAGCTGACTATAATGTAGTGTTTCAGATGCTAACTAGGTTTTGAATTAAGCCATTGCAATTGGTCAAAGACCCACAATTTTACTTACAACCGGAAAGTATTACTAGATTGAGTTAAAAATTACTATAAACATATGTTATGGGATCTAACTTCTAATTTTAAATATCTTACACAAATGGTTATATCATATATGGACAACTACATATATTTTTGTCCTGCTTGGGCTACCTCAGCTGGCAAGTGGGGATCTCAAGATTTCATCTGTGTCTATCGACGCTGGTTTGAATTCATGCCCCTACTTGTTGGTGGGAGTACAATTCTCAGTTCCTACTTGGTGATTACACGTTCTGAAAGAAATCTCTTAGCCCTATCGGACAATGCAATGTCTGAGTGGATCTCCTGCTAGGCACTCTCTCCTTAACCGAATTTTTTTGGAATTTGACCTCCCCTTTGCCCATTTTCAAAACATATATATATATATATATATATATATATATATATATTTGTCCTTTAATGAGATACGTGCATAATTGTTATTCACATGTACATTAATTAACAACTCTAAGTCTTGAATTATTTTTGAACGATTATCCCTTGTGTGCATATCTCAATTTACGTACCTAACAACGTTATGCACGCATATCTTCTATAGTCGAAGGTTTCACCCACACTTTTCCTTTCTGGGCTACATGCGATAGCTTGCAACTTTCCAGCATAACTTAGCTTATCATGCACATCTTTTGGTGGCCCTGAATTCTTTGAAGCTTTGTTTTTTCTTTGTTTGACGCACACAAGTACTATTTAAATATAAGATGCATATGTTTAGATGATTTATGTACATTTTCATAGCTTCGTGGGTAACTGTGTACTTATGTAGGCTAGTGCCTTCAAATATACATAATTTTGTTAGTTATTGTTAACACTTGACTGACACGCGGCTGAATAGGGCGAGGTTCAAGAAAAAAAGCAATGATGAGCCGAAAAATAAATTTAATGCTAGGGCAAAAAAGGAAGAGTGAGGTCAGAATCGACGAACAAACATTAAATGTCTGAGATCACGTCAGAGACCAAGGATTGAGGATGATCTGAAAAGGATTAAAGTTGGTAGAACTCAAAAAAAAAGGGGAAAAAGAATAGAGAGATGTGAGGAGTTAATGAAGTGTGAGAGCATGAAGAAATAGTCCCATGTTTTGAGAAAGCAAATAGAAATGAAGAAAGTTCGGATTCAACTAACACAAAATAAAGAGTAGAAGAAGACATGCACCACAGAAAAATTGAGAGGCAGGTCGACAAAATGAACGAATACATGTAGGTCGATCAGGAAGGGTTGAGAGAAAGAAGTCAATAAAAAATGATCAAATGTATGTGGGTCGATCAAGAGGGATTGAAAGAAAAGAATCAATCAAAAAATGATCGAATACATATGGGCTGATCAAAGAAGGTTAGGAGAAAGTTTGAGCAGTTCAATTAATGAGATGTAGAATTGAATGGAAGTTGTTCACTGAAGGGTCGAACCAACACCTCAAAGGTCTGTTTGAGAAGATTAAAATCGAACTTAAGAGGAAATGATATCAGCTAAGTGGAACTATACTATGTGGAATGTTTGAGAATTTGTGAGTGAGGTGATCCATTGAAATTTCAAGTCATACTTTAGTGGATATTCAATTTTACAATTCAAAAAAGTGCGAAGAGGTATTAATCTAGTTTCGGCACCAAAAATTGTTCTCGGAGTAATCATTCGATATTCCTATCTTTTAGTGAGGTTTAATCTAAAATTAGAATGGGAGACATAATTTCTAATTTTTGAGAATGACTCTACTAAAATTCGATCATGAAGGTATACAAAATCAAACGTCATAAGAAATTGAATTGTTAATTTAAATAACATTTCACATGTTATGATCGGTCATTTATGAAACTGCTGAAGGAGGCTCTCATTAGTTACCTCTTTCGAGGACTACATCCCCAACAACCATCAGGCTCTGTTGGCTTTGGGATATCTATCCCACATCAACCTCTTTATTTTATTTTATTTTTTGTTAATTGTCAAGTATTTACCTCACAAAGAATATCATTTTCATGCTTTTTGGATCATGATTTTCATGGTATTGTTAAATATAGTTTTAAAATAAATATATTTACTTTAATTTTTTTAACGTGTAAGTATGAATGTTAGTAGTCAAGGGTTCGCCCAAGACTAAATTAATTGACAATGACTGACTGACAATAAGTTTGTCAGTTGAATGACTTATGAGGGAATCTTGCATTATTATATAAGGGTCAAAATTAGGAAACCCTAGTAAGTAAGAAAGAATAGTGAATCAATTTCACGTTCTGCATAAAAGAATAGTTTCTTTTCTCTGCGCCTCCACATTCATCTAGTAATCATTCGGTAGAAAGGGTTGTGAAAGAACACGCCTTCGACTCGACAATTGACCTGTAGGAGAAGGAGACCATCAGTTATTGCTTCTCGAGGATCTCAACTTTTTTGCTGCGATAATCAGATAAGTCTTCTGCATTTATTTACTACTTTGTGCAATTCTATGTTGAGTTCCTACAATATTTATGAATGATAAGTCATATGAAATCAACTGTCAGTTTCAAGATTCAATATTTGAGGTCTATTCTTAATTTATATATTTGAGGTTTATAAACAATATTTAATATATAATTATTAAAATTATTCTTAAAAGCAATATATATAATTAGCTTCTCGCAAATAAAAAAAATACTAATCAATTTCTTAAATATTTTTAAGCAGTACATAAAGTTTATACCAAATAATTTTACAAAATTTAAAGACATAAAAAATGGGCATATATAAGTTAGTAGTTTATAATAAGTTTAAATTGATAAAATATTTTTACTTTTATTTACTAATTTTAAAATATATCTTACCATTTGATATACAAAAATGATATAATATCTACACAAAATTAATATTCAATTTAAAATTGTAAAAAAATAATAAAAAAGCTAATCTATACAAATCAATAAATAACATAAGAATTCATTATATATAGAGTCAAAATTTTATATTAAGCTTAAATACATAAAAATTAGATATAAAATCTTGTATAAAACATATAAGATTCATATAAGTTTATATGAAGTTTATATTACAGTTAAAACAACAAAAAGTATTGTTCCGTATGAAATGTAAAAAAAAAAGAAAAATCGTATAAAATGTAATAAAAAAGGAAAAATTGTATTATCTGTAAAAATATTAAAATATTGAAATTTTTGTGAATAAAAAAGAAAAAACAGTGTGTAGTGTAATCAATCCAATAAAAAATCAAATTGCAAAACTCATAAGAGCCCAAACCCTTGTGCTAAAATAAAATAAAAAAAATGCTGCAAATAGTAAAAAAATTACACAATCCATTAAACTTCTAAATTTTTATACTAAAGTAGTTGTAAAACAGATAAAACATAAACTGTAAACAAACAAAAACAAAATATGAAACTTCTAAACATTAATTTTTTTAGAATCCAGAAACTTAAAAATGTAAATAAAATATATTAGTAATAAAGCAAAAATAAACATGAATACACTTAACTGTACCACAAATATACAAAAAAAACTTAAAATAAACATTAACAAAAGTAAAATTAACGCTATGAAACCCTTAAAATAAATAATTTAAAATTATAACTCTAAACCCATAAATTCATAATAACCTCTCAACTAGAATTTACTTACATCAATATATTCCAACTATGAAAAGTAAATAAAGCACGATAATACAAAAACTATGGGTGAGTATGGGTCGGGTCGGGTTGTTCTGGTCTAAGAATCAGACCCAACCCAAAATTTTGGTTATTTTGATTTGGGTATTTGGGTATTTTTGGTCTTTTCGGTTCGGGTCTTTCGATTTTCAAGCTAGTTTGGGTCGGTTCTTCTGGTCTTTTGGTTCAAAGAAAACAGGACAGATTAATCAAGTTTTGGATCTTTTTTAAATATTTTTATTTTCTGTAAAATAAAATTTAGTGTCAGTTATATTAATATATTTCTTTTACATAAAATAATATTGCTTAGAATATCTGTTAGAATAATTGTACATTTAATACAAAAGTTTCAAACATAATGTGTCACAATAGAAAATAACTTAATAACTTTTAATATGCATAAAAATTTGAAAGTATTTCCTAATTCAAAAATTCTTTAATAACCATGAAATTTACTGTAGTATCTCCTAATTTAACACTTTTTTCAATAATATTTAGTTGTACCGAACTTTGATAAAAATATTACATTAGTCAAAATACTATTAATAAAAAAGTTATTTTAAATATCATACAAAATAATTAAATAAATTTGAATTAATATATGTACTAAATGCTAATAATTTCTTAATATATATATATAGGTAGATAGATATGTATACATATTTATGTATACAACTATAAATATACATATATACACATAACTATTTTTTTTTGTGTGTATATATATATATATATATATATATTCGGTACTAGTTCGGTTCTTCGGTTCGGTATAGTTCGTTACGGTTCAGTTTGATTTTCAATTCGAGCATTGCTTAAGAACCAGAACCTTACAAGATGAAATTTTCAGGTCAGTTCAGATTGGTTCAGATCGAAAAAGTCAAAAGTCAACTATTCTTTTTGTTCTGATTCTTTTCAGATCGGATATTTGATTCAGTTCGTTAATCTTTAAGACACATGCTCAGCCCTAACAAAAACACGAAAAAAAGAAGAAGATGCCTATATTTTCAAATTTACACCATAATTCCAAAGAAGTCAAAACATAACTGCTCAGTGCTCATAAACAATATGCACAAAACAACTGCTCCTCAGTATGTACAAGAGCACCCAGTTTTAGAAAATGATAATTGGGTTGTCAAACTTGGTTTAGGAATAGTGAAAGTAATACGAACCATGGAAGCATTACATACTATCATCAAGGGTCAAAAAGAATGCCTCGGACCACTTCTGCTTTACTAATTCTGAGACTGGAGAACCATCAATGACAGGACTCCACGCATTCCCACCAAGACCATTGAGAAACCATTTGATTTTGGCCGGTGGCGGGCTGGAAATTAGTGCTGGGATTTCAGCTTCCTTGACTGAAAGCTTTTCTCTTTGAGAACCAGAGTCATTGGACGCCTGCATATATCGTGAAGGTCAGTGAACGTTCTGACCATAAACCTCAATGATAAACAGAGACTTGAGACTTACAAGACAACAGTTGCCTGCTTCTAGCTCCCTGAGTGACTTGTACTTTCTCAGCCCATGGATTGGATGCTTCATCACAATTGTCATAGCACAACTCTGACCAACAAGTTTGATCTTCTGAGAACATACATTAAGCAAGTCATGTTCATAATAGTCCTAAATCTTCAAATATAAGTGCATCACTTCAGAAATAAGTTTACATATCTAGGGGTGTAAACGAACTGGGCTGCTCGCGAGCTACTCGAAGCTCGTTTGAGCTCGGTTCGTTTATAAACAAGCATGTTCGTGAACAAAATTTTAGGCTCGGATAGTTAAACGAGTACTTGGCTCGAAAGTTCGCGAGTAGCTCGATAAAAGGCTCGTGAACATGCTCGTTAACAGACTCACGAACAAACTCGTGAACAAGGCTCGTGAACATACATGATATAATAAGTATTTAATATATAATATTAACATATTATATTACACATTAATATGATAAATCAACTTAAATGGAATTTCAATTATACTATTATTAGTATTAATTTCACATTTTGAACAATTTAAAAAATTCATTATGTAAAAAATTCAAAGAAATCAGAAACAATTATAGCTGCTTAGACTACTTTACTCTCTCTCTCTCCCTCGACACACAAAAAAAACCTAATCTATCTATCTCCATCCGTCCCTCACAGCCCACTCCCACATTTCACATCTAACCATTTGATCGGAATTGACACTTACTGAAGCCAGATTAGCTTTCGTTCTTATTTTTCTTTAGTCTTTACATTAGGATGGTATCAGTATAGTCGAATGGGTAGGAAAATCCAGGTTATTAGGAGAAACCAGGAGATGTTAGGTGCTCAAACTTTAAGGAAGATATTACAGAGGTGAAAGGTTTAGTTCTATTAGTTAGGATTGGGAGTAGTGATTAAAAAAGTTAGCCTTTGTTTGTTTGATAGGAAATGGTAGGAAAAGAAAAGAAAGGAAATGCAATTTTAATGTTTTCATTGTTTGGAGAAGCATTTGAAGACAAGAAAGGAAAGGGAAAAGAGGGAAATGAACTGAAATCATTTTCTTTCAACATTCAAAATCATTTCCATCCAAATTGGTAAGAAATGGAAGGAAAGAAAACATTTTTTATTTATTGGACAAAATTGTCCTCTTCACTTTTTTATTTCCCTTGGTACTAATGAGGATATTATAGTAAAAGAATTTAATTTTCTCTCATTATTCCTTTCCTTTCTATTGTGTTTTTAAGATGCTAAACAAACAATAGAATGGAAATTGAATTTCTATTCTATTCCTTTCCTTTTTTTTGTTGAATTTTCTTTCTTTTTCATCATTCAATAAAGAAACAAACAAGGGCTAAAGTTTGATTTGTTTTCTTTAATATTTACATGATAAGTAAAGAAAACGGCTTGATTTATGGAATAAATAAAGCAAATGTTAGTATAGTGGAGTGAGTAGATTTGCATGAATAGTCGAGTGGCTTGATTTATGTTTGATAGGTTTAGGAATATGTCAGTTGGCACAAGCTGAAGACAGAAGCGTTGTGAGAAATTAATTAAACATATTCTTGACATGGTATTACTCTGTCGTTGTTATTGTTAGAATATGAATGTGGAAGAAATGACTTGATTTGTTTTCTTTAATATTTAAATGATAAGTAAAGCAAATGGAAGGTGCAAACGTCCTTGCTTGAAATCTGTTTATACACTCGATTCACTGCTTGTTATTTGTAGGAACTTTAATCATGGATGTGGAATCAGATTTTGCAAATAATTCCAACAATGTAGATGACGCAACTCCAAATTTAGATGAGCCTATTCCTAGTCCAAGTACCAATAGGTTACAAAGTCATTACTTTGGCGGTAATTTTTGTTGTCTTTATTTTTTTTATATGTTCTTTAGCTGGTGATTCTGCGTTATCGGGTGGGACAGCGGAGTTCTGATGAATTGTTGAAAGCATTGTCTCAGATTATCGATCTGGATTTCGGCACAGATATAGTTTCGTTTGGTTTTGTTAAGGATCTTATAATCGATGAAGCACAAGGAGAGGTTGGTTGCATTAACTAAATTACGCCAATCTGTTATCAGAATTTATAGACTAATATGTTAATTTTAATGATTCTGCATTTCAATTAACAGGTTTCGTTCCGGCTGGAGCTCACAACACCTGCATGTCTATTCAAGGACATCGTAAATGACACAACCAACATTGTTTGATCAACACTGATGTATGGGTTGACTTTTATTATATTTTTTGTTATATACATTTCATTTTACTGGTAAATTTCCTGCTAATGTTTCACTTGTTTTGGTAAAATATTGTGTTGTGGCTTTATTAAACGAGCCGAGCTCGAGCTTTCGAGCCGAGCTTTGAGCTTTCGAGCACCGATATATAATCGAGCTTAACGAGCCTATAACGAATCGAGTAGTGAAACGAGCTCGAGTTCGAACGACATTTATAGAAGAAAATGAATTTAATCGAACCGAGTTCGAGTAGCTCGCGAACAATCGAATAACTTATCAAGTCGAGCTTGAACGTAATTTAAAGCTCGGTAGAATTCGAGCTCGAGCTCGAGCCCCAATTAATCGAGCCGAGTACGAACAATGACTACTTGAGCTCGGCTCGGCTCGATTACACCCCTATACATATCTAACTTACACTAGACTGTTCTTGCGTTTGTCCATTTGGTACAGCTGCATATCCTTTCCTTTCAGCAAGGTAACTCTTGGCGGAAATAAGGGAACGGAAGCGTTTCTCAGTTTCAGGCTCAATGTAGTACTGCACAAAGCGGTATAAAATTTTAAATCATATTATAAGTAAAGTAACATAAACAAGAATCTGCAGCTTCAACAATAAAAACAATATTCGGTCTGACATGTAAAAGCTTTTAATGTACAGAACAAAACAAAACTCTATTTAGTCAGAATAAGTCAATATTTCAAGGAAAAATTGGCCGGATCAAATACAAAAAGAAAAACAAAAGAGAAGGAATAAGTAAGAAATAGTACCCTGTCAATGTGACCGGCATAATTAACATTTTTACGCGGCTGTTCTTCTACAAGCCAACCTTCAGGGAGATTGAATTCTGCAGCACTTCTCAGAGCACGTGGAACAATTTGCACCTGCAGGGGATTATCAAATTCACACAACAATTCATGACAAGATATCATTCAAATACAACTCACATTGTTTACATTGCGATATTTGATCGAATTTCGCCTACATTCTAATATTGTCTCTCCATTGAGGTATCTCTGAATGGATATCATGGAACGAAACTGTCGTCCCGTTCCGGGTTTATGATCAAAAGTTGTCAAGTAATTAATTTGCAGCACCGTAAGAATTGTCAAATAATGCAACTTTGAAATACAATAAAAGTAGTTCATGATTGAAACAATGAAATTACAAAATGTAACCTTCACAATTCTAGCACTTAAGAATCGTTCTAAACTGTTCTATTTTTACTTGAATACTGACATTTATTTACCAAAAAAAAAACCCATATAATATTCGATTTATGAATTATGATCTCGTCTCTATTTCATATCATATAATAGACCTTACTTGGAAAATTCAAACTTTTACCTGACTCACCAAAGTCCAAACCGACTCATTTGTGGGGAAACGAAACCAATCGACTAAAATCTGCCCACTCCCGACTAAGCTCACGTGTTTGATTAGCTATAACATGGACACTAACGTGTCTATTTCATAGAATTTTGGTACAAAATTGATAATTAAATTGGAAAGAAAAAATCATGAGGAACATATTTGATCCAGGTAGCAGATTAAATGGTGAAATATTGGATGGCTTCTAAGACATACGAAGTGTTGGAATATGTTTTAGAAAGCACTATAAAGTTAACTACAGATTATATAGCAAAGAAAGCATTTAGTAACAAAAAAAAGCAAGAAAATGGAAAAGAGACAGTAGGAGGGAAGAGAGCACCGTGTTAAAAGAATGGTTAGAAGAACGGCGTGTTTTTCGGAGGGTCCAACCATGGGCCAACTTGAAGGAAGAAGCACACAAGGATGCGGACCTCACTCCACTAACTATCTCCAATTCATTAGGTTGATGACTTACCCACCTTCATTGTTGGAGGAAATTTCTCATATCTTGCACTATGGAATTTTGAAGGTCTTTTCGCATTTCAGGATATTTTCTAAATAAAAAACTCATTGACAGAAATAAGCAGTTTTTAAGATATAAGATCATTTAAGATTCAAGAAAACTAATGGTGTCTCTTCAACATTTTGTCTAAGTACTGTCACTTTGGTAATAACTAATAACGGTTCTAAATCTAACTTCTCACCCAAAAAATGAGCAAACTGTGAAAGTTGAAAGCCAAATAATCGTGAAAATTTAACAAACCTTATACGTAAGGTTTACATGTTGAAAAAATAACCATTAACTTCGCTAATTAAAAATATGACAATCTAAACATTCTTTATTTAAAAAATAGTCAATCTATAATTAACTGAAAATCAGAATAGATCATTTGTGATTCTCACTCCTAAAATCTCTCCCAATTCAAATTCTCAAAATCTAACAGAATTCATCCTATCAAACATATTTTCACTTTCAGAAACCCACAATCGAAATAAAAAAAACTCAAACCAACACAGTTATCAATTGCAGAAATCAAAAAGCAATCCAAACATTACTTTTTTTCGAAAATCAAAGAAAATCGATGAAGAATCATGGTGCTTCAACACAAGTATGAAATCAAGTAAAATCATTCTTATTGATTGTAGTTTTAAGTAAATTTTCTATCAAAATTTCATAATCCCACCATTTTTTAGAATTTTCACAACAGAGATGAAATCTTAAAGTTTTTGTTCTCCGAAGTTCACAAAGGTTCACATTAGCAAGTTCACATATTCATATACATATATTTAATCACACGTTATAAGGTTTACAGAAGTTCACATGCATAAGTTCACATGACATATAATCAACTTAAACACATGTTTTAAGGTTCACATGCACAAGTTCACAAAAAAAAAACTCAATCACTTCACGCTCGTTCTAAGATTAACAAATGTTCACATGATCAAGTTAAATAAACTCCATTTAAAACACTCATTCTAAGGTTTACAAGTTCAAGTTCACAAAACATATAATCAACTTAAGGCATATTTTAAGGTTCACAGAGGTTCACATGATCAAGTTGACAAAACAAAAAACTCAAATAGAGTACACGTTCTAAGGTTCAAGTAAGTTCACAAAGATCAAGTTCATAAAGAATATACTCAATCACATCACAAAATGTTTTACAATTCATAGAGGTCACATGATCATGTTCTCAAAAAAACTCAATTTGAACGCACGTTCTAAGGTTCACAGAAGTTCACATAATCAGGTTTACAAAAAAATAATCAATCACATCTCAAATGTTTTAACGATTTTGCAAATAATCGATGAGAGAAAGCTGCGATGCAAAAAAACGGATTGATATGCGACAGTTGGAAGACTGCGATTCGAAAAAAAAAGGAAACAGAATTATGGTGAATGGTTTCACGTTTTTTGGGAACATTTGCGTGAAAATAGGAATGATAACTGTATCTTTGATTTTTAAATTTAAGCATCAAATAAGGAGGAAATATGATTTGATTATTTTCGTAATATACAAACATTAAAATGACGTAAGTATAAAATGAATATAAATTATTAACATAATCATAATTAACAAAACTAGGGTGTTATATCTTAAAAAATAAAGTTAAAATGTGACATCATGAATAATTACGTTCAAATAATCACATGCCGGTTGGATGCCCTTTCCTACCAAGATCCAGGATCCATCCATAACAAAACCTGCCTAATAATCACATGCTGGTTGGATCTATTTATATCAATTTTAAATAACCAGAAAAATATCTTTAGTTTGAATTTAAACAATATTAATGCTACCGACAATTGGGCATTTGGTCTAGTGGTATGATTCTCGCTTTGGGTGCGAGAGGTCCCGAGTTCGATTCTCGGAATGCCCCGGCTGCTTAGTTTTTCAACAAGCTAACGAGCTAAACAATCATACAAACAAAGCAAGGCAGGTAATTAACAAGACAAGACACCAAGTGATGCCTCGGGCTTTATTGAAAAGCAAGCTCACATATATATTTCATCTTAGCATTGCTGTTATTTTATCGGTAAAACAACATGCCTCCATCATACACCATCTTCTTTACCAAATATAAGAAAATAAAGGAAAAGAGAATACAAAGGTCACGTACACCTCAATAAATGGTATTTGAATGTTCATATGGATTCAATCAAAAGCACAGTGTTCAACCATTACATAAATTGACCCACCAATTCAAACTTATATAAGAATGCTTTCTTTTCTTCAAGTCTGTAAACTGCCAATGTATTAATTTTTCCACGTGGTTCTAATCCAACAACATCAAAAACTGGATATGTGCTCCTATCCTCCAGCATGATTTTTTTTTTTTAAAAAAAAGCATAACATTTTCAAAACTTTTGCCAGTCAACATTTTCAACCAAATTAAACATATGTTTTAAACGGTCAATCATGCAATTCAATGACTATATGTGAAAATCAGAGTGTGAACAGAACTAGATATTTTTATCATATTACCATAGTTACTAATGTTAGCAAATTAGTAATGTAAATCAGTAGGGAGATTCTTAGTTATTATCTAGCTTTGTTATAAATATATTATTAGTGTGTAACTATAGAATGTGTGTATCTCTACCATTGTTAATATACTAAAAGCTTAAACTTAGTCCAGGTTCCCAAAACACAAACCCTCAAAATCTTTTAAACCCAAAAATACACATCATGTTTACGTCCAGAGTTGTCCCAAAAATCTTATACAATGAAAACACATCTCTTGTATCTAAAGGATTTGAGGAAAAATGTTTGTGTTTGACATTATGAAATAAATCCATTTTTCTCACTCTAGAACTGGGTTTCGTAAATAAATTATTACTATATTAACCGGATTTTGTGGGCTTTTGACCAAAAGAGAGTGTGTGGAAAGAATAATTCCTAAATAGGTACTTTTGTGAAAGATATTCCAAATTTATGGTTCATGCCAGAAACGCCACATGTCATGGCAGAGTTGTCGTAAAACGCCGTGACGTGTGGCAAAAAGGAGAAACTCACGCCACGTCATGGCGATTTGGCATAAAATGTCATGACGTGTGGTGTTTTGTATAAAACGCTACACATCATGGCATTTTATACTCAAATCACCATGACGTGTGGCATTGAATGCCTCGTCACCTCCACGTAGAAAACCAGCAGCGCTGTCGGATGAGTTAAGTTTCATGTGAACCAGCAGCAGCTTTGTCGGAAGAATTCAATTGCATGTGAACCATGCCAGGTGATTAATTGAGTTAAAGGTAATTTTTTTGTTGGGTAGTGGTGAATTAGTGGGTGGATTCAGAATAAATAGGGGATGGTGGAGTGCATTCTTCTTCACAGCTCATTTTCTCCTCTCTCTCTCTCTCTCGTCTCTTGCTTTCAAGCTATCTATATGTTATTTGGGTTTTTTTTTCTGCTTTGAACATTGGAATTGAGAAGCACATCTAGGATTGCTCTCCATCTGTATAAATTACTTGTGAGAGTGTTTGTGTTATAAAATCATTCTACTTCACTTTAATAGGTAACTAGTTGTAAAATTTATTTATTTATGTAAGGGTAATTTTATTTTTATTAGCATTAATAATGTTTTTTTTACAGGACTATAAAATTACGAAGTTCAGTTATCAATTTGTAAAGGTAAGTTAAAGTGTTTACGCTTATTTAAATTTGTTTTTAATTAAATTTCAGAAGTGCGTGTCATATTTCTTTTAAGTGAATATAAGTGTGTTTAGTTATGCAAATAATAGTTGAATTATGTTGTTGTAATGTTAAAGTTTATTTACATCAAAAATTGCAACAGTTGATTTTAGAAGTTACTTTTAATAAGATGGAATACTAAATTTTTTTATTATTTTAGCAAAAATTTTAATAAGTAAAACCTAAATTTGATTTATCTTATATTAGTTATATGAAAAGTACTAGAGTAAGGGTTTTTAAATATTTGCATAAATTTTTATATTATTTTAGCATAAATGTTTAAATTATAAATTTTAATATGTAGAATATAAATTTGAATATAATTTTTTAAGTGATAAATGTTGTAGATGACACCATCTATAGCATTATATTGGGGAGGAGCAATTGTGAATGATGTTGATGGGATTGGATATATGGGTGGAATGTCGACAATTGTCCGTATGGAGAGAGAAATATATTACTTTGGCATGTTAAAGGAAATGGTTAGAGAAGAGATCGGTCATGACAAAGTGATCTCTCGAATTTTTTTTTAAAATCCAATGTTGTCTGAATTTGAGAGTTTGGTGTTCGGAATTGTTGAAATAGACGATGACGCTATTATGAGAAATATGTATCGAGTAATGCATCAATTCCCCATGTTGAATTTGATACAACTATTTATAGAATACTATTTCAACGGTGTTCCACAAAACTTGGGTCCATATGAATCAGGAAGTTGTACTAATCTTTTGCGCTCACTTGGTCAATCAGTTGTATTACTTGAGGATGTCGAGCATGAATACTGAAATGACGATAATGGTGAGGGAGATAATGGTGATGACGATAATGGTGATGATGATAATGGTGAGGGTGATGATGGTGATGATGGTTGTGAATTGAGTTACGAGCAACCGAGAAGAAGTTATTGGGGATTTGGACCGTCACCAGATACAATGGGCCGCATACATGTGTTTTTTCGTCTGAACGTGCAGGCCTAAGAAATTTGGACTCTAGACTAGTTGCTTCACATGTCGGTGCTCTAATAGAAAAGCAACCAAACATTCAAGTTGGTGCACTAAGAAATGACATGACACAACGATTTGGTATAGAGCCATCGTACAAAATAGTCTGGTGTGCCAAACATAAAGCCATTGTACAACATTTTGGGGATTGGGATGAGAATTTTAACGAGCTTTGTCCATTTGTTAATGCAGCAACGTCATTCAATGTTGGGTCATGGTGGGATGTTGAACATGTTCTTTGTGTTGATGACACTTTTGTCTACAGAAAGTACAAAATGTCCTTGCTAACTGCAGAGGCCTTCGATGGTGACAATAAGATATTTTCGGTTGCTATGGCCATTGTAGATAAAGAAAACAATGACAATTGGGAGTATTTTATGAATAATTTGAGATCTGCCACTGTTGACAAGCATCCTTCACCGAACGATGTTTGCATAATTTCAGATCGTCATAAGGGCAGTATTCATGCAATGCAGACACATTTATGGGTCAATAACCCACATCGAATTTGCATAAGGCATGTTGCAAGCAACTACAACACAAAGTTCAAGAATGAGTTCTTGAAGAACATTGTGGAGAACTTAGGTAAACTCATTCGTTGTCATTATTTTTCTTGCGTGCATCACTATATTTAATTTGTGTTATTAATTATATTTTTTAAACATTGTAGCTCGAGAGCCTCAAAAGAAGAAATTTGCCTCAATAATGAAAAGACTAAGATCTCGTCATCGAGAGAAGTATGACTGGCTTCGAGGCATGGGCAAGGAAAAATGGTCTATGGCCCACGATAATGGCTACAGGCATGGTATTATGTCAACTAATTTTGCCGAGTCATATAATTCAATGATAAAAAAGCTCAGATCTTTATCG
>CANYCX010939754.1:0-10707 GCA_948193385.1 Breynia disticha f. nivosa | reverse complement strand
ATCATCAAACCATCATTTCTAAACCTTAAATCATCCATATGTCAACATTTCCAACAACTTCCTTCATGAACTAATCTTCCTACAATTCATCCTTCCCACAATTTACATCTTCTAATTCATACACAAAGAATCATTCAACTTCCTAACACTTATTTACAAATGTTTCCATCATCAATTCAATTCAAACACATTCAATAATCCAATTTTAGCATAATTCCTACAAACTTCATGTGAACCAACTATATATCAACCTTACCTTATTGACTTGGATTCTTGCAACAATTAGTGTTTTTCCTTGCTAAATCACTTCCTCTCACTCAAGGACAACTTCTTCTACTGTTCTCAGCTTCCTCTGATGTTTTCTTTGTAGTTTAGGTTTTAAGTTCTTGAATGTTCGGGAATCGAGCAACTTTTATATTTTTTTCCAGAATTCAGCAATCCACGCGTGGTGGATAGTGAACTATGTGTGGTCGTTACGACTGCGCGTAGTTTGCTCCCACTGTGCGTACCTTGTTGGATTCCAGCATTTCCCCGTTTCCTTGGTTATTTCCTATCAACCTTATATCAACCTTCATATACCTAAGTTTAATCATTTACTTTTCATCATTTTAATACAAAAAATTCCAGGATATTACACTTCCAACTACTGTTGTGAAAGATAAAACTCCATTTGAGGCTTGGTATAGAGTTAAACCAAATTTGGAGCACCTTAAAGTGTTTGGTTGTTTATGCTACACTCGTATTCCAAATGTTAAAAGAGACAAGCTGGATCTGAAAGCCAATATAGGAATTTTTGTAAGCTACAACTCCATGTCCAAAGGCTATAGAATTTTTAATTTAAAAACTAAAAGATTAATTGTTAGTCGAGACATCCAATTTGATGAAGCAACAATCTTGAAACTGAGAGAAGAAAGAACAGGAAGTTGTAAATCTTGAACAATTTCAAAAATTAATTCCTTAAGTTGCAGTGGATATGGAAGATGTAGTTGATAATTTTGATGATACTCCAATAAGAAGAACCATACCACTCCATGAAATATATTAAAGATGTGATCATGCATTACAAGAATCTACTTCATATGATACAACTGCAAAAGTAATTAGATGGAGAAATGCAATGAAGGAGGAACCAATGAAGATCAACAAACATGAAACTTGGAAGCTTATCGAGAGGTCTCAAAATTAAAACAATGGAATCGAGATTTTAAATATTGAAACAAAAACATCAAGGATGAATGTGGATGTAGTGATGATTTTACTAGTAAATTGAAGAATTTTGTAGAATGTTGACTTAGTCAAATTATAGTTCAAATTGATTAAGTAATTTAAAGATGAGTTGTATATGAAGAGATAAGATGAGTTGTATGTGAGTTGTTATAACTTAGGTGTTAAGTAATATTTTGTCTCTTCTATATGGTATATATATATATATATATATATATATGCATGTTCAATGTAATTCATATGTAATACTTTCTTTATGAAATATATATCCTTTTTACAAATTTTTTCTTATATGTAATTCATATCTATTTTCTATTTATTTTAAACACCTAAAATGAGATGTAGGAGGTAAGTAAGATTAAACTAATTAGATTAATTTAATTTAAATTTAATAAAAGAACTCATAAATAAAATATAATTTATTTATCCTTGAACCAAAACTATGACAGTATGACAGCACACAACAAGTAGTCAAGTTGGACGTATATTTCCACATCCTGAAAGTTGGATTTCCACACATTCGAAGAAATCCTGTTTATGTTACAGAGTATATGTTTGTGACCATCTCAAATGCAGTCCTATATATTCTCTTTTACACTAACAACAATAATCCTAATATTTCTACTTAGACTCAAATTTCTGATTTGGTGAACCTGAAGCCTGAACCAAATACAATCTGCAACATGGTGTTCCATCCTCAGGATGTGTTTGCATTGACCTGGGCAAGCTCCTAAGTTTATTAAAAAGATTAGACGGATCATCCATTAATCCGAAATGTGCATCAGGGTCACCTATCTGTGAAAGTTTCACCTGAGAAAACCCTAAAGATGGTAGTAAATGGTCAGGCCAATCACTGTAGAAATGGAAGGTGGAACTGGCCATAGTTGTGGATGGTTTGTTCATGAAATCTGCTAATAGAACAGTATGCGCAAGTCTGCATTTATCAGCAATGATCTCCAGTACTTGCATTGCTTGAGAATGCGGGAGGTAGTACAGGATTCCTTCTAGTACCCATACTGTGTTTTTCTCTGCTACAAATCCTGATTCTTGAAGCTTTTCGATCCAATTGTTGTTTCTGATATCGGCTGGTATTCTTTTAAGTGACTTTGCTGTCAGTTTTGGAGGATGTTGCTGCTCACTTATTGATTCCATTGCTGCTTCTAGTAAATTGGATTTTGCTTCTAAAACTTCAGGAAAATCTACTTCAAATACATTGCTTTCTTTCAAGCACCTTAGCCTGTACGCCCTTGTATCCATTCCTAGTAACATACAGCAGGAAAACTTCAGGAAAATCTACTTCAATTGGTTTCATCTGAAAAGCAGTGATGTGTTTATAAAAATTTATTGCTGATGTTCTGTTTTTCCGATGTGGAATTCAAAAAAAAATGGAATGTCACTTTCAAATCGATTGCAGAATACACCATTAATCAATTTCTGTCATAACTAGGTATATCAAACTGGTATAGATCCATTCCAATTACTACAACACTGGACAAAAAACAGAAAAAATTCAATTTCAGTCAAGCAGTAATCACCAACCTGCACCAAGCAGAACAACCTGTGAGTCTCCACCACCAAAGGAACTAATTGCATCTTCAATTTTTGAATCAAACCAAAGGGTCCGAACAGCAAGAATGACTCCTGAAATCTCCCTGGAATTGTTGTGCAAATCATTCTTAATCTTCTCATGAAGGTTTTTCAGGTAAGTTTCACCAGCTAACAAGTCAGCTAATGGGTCATGGACCAAATGTTTCCACAAAGCTCTACCTGCTGCAGTTTGACAAGCTGATCTTCTGAGTGAATCCCACTTGCTTTGGATCGTCGTGTGCAGTTCTTGAACTGCGTCGTTCTGGAGCAATGCTGGTAGCTTTAGTTCAAGCCATTGTGGGTATTGTTGCATGGGCATATCTTCTTGTTGTGGCAGGTTAGTGTCCATGTTTTTTATGTGGGAAACTGGACCTTTGAACAGGAATAATACTAGAGACTGGGGTGAGACTGTGTATCTGCATTATATAGTAAGAAAGTTGAGATAAGAAAAGAGAGCCACACATCAAACCAATGCTTCAGAATTGAGCTTAACGTCATCCAACTAATGAAAAAACCAGCGGAACAAAGTAGTCCACGATTTGCATTGATTCCTGTTTTATGATTTTTCATTTTCCATTCTGAATCAGTTCTCAAAATATAAGATTACGGATAAGATTCAGCCACGAAGACAAAGGGGGTTGTGGCCGTTCTCCTTGTTGTGTCTCGTTCCGTAACGTTGTGAGGAATTAGTCATAATATTATCGGATGTGAGTGGCTCTAAATGGAGCTACGGCCACTCTCATTCTCGTGTCTCGTTCCGTAATGTTAGCGTAATATTATCAGATGTGAGTGGCTCTAAATCCTCTCATTTGGTAAGATAACAAAAGAGAGCTTCATTAAATTGTCCAACACAAGTACATGTTTGTCTTGAATATATATAGAGAGAGAAAGTTAATGGTTTTTGAGTGGTTGTGAAGGAGACAAGAAGCCAAGCTTGAGACTGTTTTTATGGATATTTCTTTGAAAGAAACTTAATATGTTTTTTAAACGACGCTCATATTTCGGATGGTCACGTCTGCAAAGCTTCTTGCTATTTTCTTTGCTTTCCCTTTTTCGTTTTTGGATTGAGAGTACATAAATGCCAAATAAATTCTCAAAATTATACATAAGATTTAAAACAAAATGACCAAAAAATGTCCATTTTCAAGAATTATATGGAACAAGTCCGCACGTGCGTTCTTTAGTGAATGTTTGGTCTCATGTGCTCAGTTGTTCGTCGATACTTACGTTCAGACTTATTATTTACTAGTATTTATAACCCACGCGATGCGGCGAAATGTTATATCTTACATTTATATTAATTTTACTAATTTAAATTATTTTATTTTTTTGTAAATTATTTTATTTTTTTTGTAAATTATTTTTATATTATTGATATTTTTAATATAAATATTTAAATATAATAAAAATTAAACAAATATTTTAAATTTATTTATTATTTAGAAATTAATTAAATTATTAATATTTTATATAATAATAATGAAAATAAAAATACAATTAAATAAATAAATATCTAATAATTTAAATAGTTACTTGATTTGTTAAGGACGAAATAATTTTTATTTTATAATTTAAATTTTAGTTGAGAAAGAATTACAGTTTTTATCATTTATTACAATTTCAAAAAATTATATTTATTTTATAGATTTTTTAAATTAAAAATTATTTTTTTTATATAATTCCTATATATTTTTTCATGTACATTTATAAATTATTTAAATGCTAAGTGTCGAGATCTCATTTAGCTTTAATATATAAGATTGCATTTAATAGTTACAATTATTTGTCTCGTAAAACCACTAACTTATGGTTCAGTGTAAAAATCCCCTAGTTGTTCATGAATTTGAAAGAGAAAATTTCACGTAAAATATTAATTTAATTTTTTTTACTTTTCTAAACTTTGAATTTATTTTTATTTCACTTTTACACAGATTTTATTTTGTATCATATTATTTCTTTTCACTTAGTTTTTTATTATTTTTTGTTAATTTTTTTCTATTTTTATATCTTAGATGCATATTTTTTATATTTTTCAGCTTATTTAGTTTTACTTTATTTTTACTTTTAGTATATTAAAAATATTGAGGTTGATTTGATTTCTTAGAGAATTTTAAAGTCATGAGAATGTATAAGTTACATGGTAGAGATAATTTGGAGGCTTTTCGGGATAATTCATAGTGTTGACAAAGTTCTAATTGAACACAAACAGTTACACATGTGTGTAGGTAATCATGTAATTGATCGTCAGATGACACGAATTGTTATACGGATAAGTGATCGTGTAGTGTAACAAGTGGCTATATGGATAATTACATGGATGTGTCTTTAACTGTGTAATATCAGTTATCGATCCATTGTCAAGGTCCAGCTCATGCCTTAAAATACACGACCGTGTAGTTGGTCGCAGATGTGAATTATAGGGTTATTCTAGGATTTTTGTGGTCATCATTGTGTAAACCTATGTACTGGTCTCTTGGTAACCTTTTAGTGACTTGAATAATAAAATAAATGGTTTTTCTGCTCGTGAATGTATATCACATTAATTGAACTACATAAATTTTTGTATTTTCTCTTATTTCTACACTGTTTTCTATCACGTATTTACTTCACAAGTTGTATCAGAGTCATAATTAGTTGTTTATTCAGAAACTTTGAGGCTTGTTTTGTTGAAAAGTGATGTCATCAAAGTTTGATGTTCAGAGGTTCACGTTGGATCAATGGTGATAAATATTAAGATCTTTATTGTCTTTTGATAATATGTAAAATGATGAAAGTTAATTTCAGGATTAAGCAAATTCCAGGATTAAGCGGCAGATTTTTTGTCATTATTAATAAAGAGGAAGAAAGTGTTGAATAAATCAATAGCATCAAGTGTTCCAATGCCGAGATTGCTTAAAGTACATGACCAAATGATAAATCATGTTACTGAACTGCAAAAATGATACAGAACAAGAAATCAATCATGTTTGTTGGTTAACATACGTTAGAGTGAAATAATGTATGTTATTGAGATTAAAATTGAACAAAATGGATGGCACACTGAACACAAACTGAGAAACAAAATTAGGAACAAGACAAGTGTTGCATTGAAGAGTTGAGTTCACGTACATTTTGTGGCATTAACTTATGCTATAAAAACTGAAGTGAAGCACAAAGCTGAGATATAAGTTGATGACACACAGGGCCATAATACAGATTGGAGACAAAATAGATGAAGACAAATTGAAATGCATGTTACTATGGTTAACGTATGTTATCTAGAAAATGTCTGAAAATGAGATCAATCACGTCCAAAAGAATAACGCAAGTTACTGAAGTGTAACGTACATTATAGAGGGACAACTTGAAGATAGATATGATTGCAACCATATATGAAGCCTTAACACACATAGTGGTTCAGTAAGGCAAATTAGCTTGAAAGTTAGAATCCAAGACAACGTATGTTAACGAAAATACTAAGACACGTTATTTGAAGTAATGTACGTTATGGAGGAAATAACGTACATTAAAGATCTCTGATAGTGCATTAAATACATGTCTCATTTGATACATAATGGGTGGAATTTGTGTCAAACGGCTCCAAACCATCAAATTCAAAATAAAAACCTTGAAGACACATTAGAATAAAGATAGAACAAGAGAGAACAAAAAGAGAACCAATAAGTACAATCATTTACTTATCATTGATTACATTCTCACTGAGCAAACAAGATCATTCATTAATATAAGTGAGTTTATTACTTTCTTACAGCTTGTTTGATTGTAAATTTAGTGTGCACTAATTTCTAGATCACTTTGAGAAAGAGTTTGTGGGTTAGAATTATTTGATTGTGGATTGTTGGATTGTTTGAGAGAAATAATATAGGAAAGTGAAAGAGTTCTCACTTAATTAGAAAGTAAAATTGTAGAGTTATCACTTAGCTGGAAAGTATATATGTATCTGTGAAAAAAAATATGGTGAATTGTTGAGAATCTTAGTAGACATACTAAGATAGTAGACGTAGGCAAGTTGGTGCCGAACCACTATAATTCTTGTGTCCATTGCTTTTATTTAATTGACATTAGCAAGTGTTTAACAATATTCCACAAAGAAGCCAAAAATTGGTTAATACGCGTTTCAACTCTTCTTCTTGTGTATGCAACAATTCAATGAGTTGGATTATTTCACTATGTAGAAGTTGAAGATGAATGTGGTTCTCGTTCAAAAATGTGTGAGTGGTCGATAGAAAGTGAAGAAAAATTACCAATGTGTAGAAAGCTGATATAGCAAAAATGAAATACAATGTGATTTATTGGAATCTGAATAATAAAGTCTTGATAGAATAGCTGATGAAAATACTGCAATATGCTTATGGCAGAAGCTGACGAATATGTATCAAAGGAGATCCCTGATAAACAAACTTTATAAAAAAGGCAATTACATACCTTGAAGATGACTGAAGACTTGTTTGTAAAGAAACGTCTTGATCAATTTAATATTATTATATTGATTTGAAAGGTCCGTTTTAAATTCCATTTCCTAGAGTTCCTTTACTCCATACAAGAATTTCTGCAATTTTAAAACTTTTTTCATACTTATAGAACACTCCTTTTTAATATCATCGTCGAGGAAACTGGATATACACCTTTTCTTCTAAGTCACCATTGAAAAAGGCATTACAAATGTCCAGCTAATTTGAAGACCACTCAAAGTTACTTCTAATTCCTAAAAACTCTGACAGTTGACTGCTTAGCTACGGTACTAAAAGTCTCTTAAAAATCAAAACCCACTTTTTTGTGGCACTTCGATACCAATATAGCCTTGAATCTCTTCATTGAGCCATCTGTACGAAGTTTCAACTTAAAACACCCATTTACACCCAACTACATGCTTATCATTAGGCACAGTTACAACTATCCAAGTTTCATTATCCTAAAGGCCTTTATTTCTATTTTGGATACATTCATGCTCAGTTGTCTCCTCATATGTCTCAACTAGTTCAAAATGTGCAGAAACCAATGCAAATATTGTCCCCATACAAGTGACAAATGCACTCTTGATAGATTTTCTTAAATTGTTTATCTAGTAGCTAAATTGGCATTTGAATGAGGCCACGTAGTCTGATATGCATCTAAGTAACTTGGGTCATTCCTAGTCTGACACTCCTTTAAGTAACAATGGCAAATGCTCTGTTGCAAATGCGATTATGAATAACATATTGTAAGGAATATATGCAATATAAGAAATGTGGAAATAAATAGAACATATAAGAATTATGTGGTTAGGTCAATGCAACCTACATCCACGAGCAAAAAAATATTCTATTATTAGACACCAAAAAATGAAAGCCAAAAATTTATAAAGACAAGCTATTAATGTAGGTTTACACTAAGACCTCACACAAAATCTTAGTTCTGCACTAGTTTTTAACTGTGTAGCCTAATTAATATATTGAACTAAACCAATATGTCTTGTGATTCTAAATCTTTTCAAGAAATAAATTTAACCAAAAAATTCTTTTCAATTGAGCTGATTTCTTTTCCAACAAACACTCAATTCTAAATAACTTCCTACCACCCCCCTTAAGAGTCACACGTTCTATAGCATGGAACCAAGTCCAAACTAGACTTGCAAGAACACCAATAACCAGTTTTCTTCCCTTAACATTCATACATAACGAGCCCCATCTTGGACAATTCCTATATAATCACTAACACAAATTTTGTGTCATGGTATCATCTTGTACAATTCCTATGTAATTACCAACACAAATTTTGTGTCATGGTATATCCACTGCTACTCATAATGAATCATTTTGATTGATCTTTACTCATTCAGGAGTGTCAATAAAAAAATTCCACATTTTTTCACAGAACTAACAACAGGATTTCAAACATTGACAACTACAAGATTACCAATCAAGGTTTAAGTGCAATTTCTACACTTTATCCTTTATTGTCACCAAAGACCTCTGAACATTTGAATAATTCTAACATTATTCAAGAATCGAAAAACCAAAGCACCCATAAAAAATCAAATTTCTTGATTCATGAAGCACAATTATTATATACATGTCTCACCTCCATGTAGTGATAACACATCGACCTATACCTTTTTGTTACTCATTTTTCTGTTACTATGAATTATAACTTGGAGCCTCTATTGTCTCTCCGAAATTGAAAGCACATCTTATAGACATTGGTCCGACTATCAAAATAATCATTAACTGATAATTGTTGTCCCCCATGTGATTGTTTGAAAATTATGAAGACCCAGGATTAATTTTTGCAACATTATAAGGACTGAAAATATATTTAGACCGGGTACGAAGGTTTTGAACCCTTCTGCGCCACCATATGTTTTCCGAAACATATAAAGACACTGCCTTGTTGCAGTGCTGATGTTCTTGAAGATAAGCTTGCCTTCATATTCATGAAATTCCAAAATTTCGGTTCTATTTCTGAAAATGTGCTAAAATAGCCTTTTCTTTTAATGTAATTAACTGTAACATCTTAAAATTTTAATAAAATAAGAAATAATAAATAAAAATACGTAAAAATATACGTAAGTTTTTCGCGAATTATTTTAATTAATAATTCGGTAATTGATATAAAATTTTTAAGAAAATAAAAATCGGAAATGTTTAAGTCGATCGGGAAAGAAAAACGACGACAAATATATTATTACGAAGGGAGAGATAATAAAATTCTTCGCACTCATTAAAATAATTACTGGATGAGCAATAAATAACGGGAAGTTTACGACAATTATATTTAGACGTTGAATTTCGAGAATTTTGAAATCGGAATTTTATTTTGAGTCGGGGACAAATAAATTACGAAACAAAATGGACTCAAGACGAAAGAAAGCATCTTCTTTTCCACCACCCAGATCACTCACACGACAAACTCAAGTGTAGTCCTTAATTTAGGCCCTTGTCTCCCATTAAGTCTTCCTTTTTCACTTTTTGATCCCCACCTTCAATTCTTTTCTTTCTTATTTCACTCTTCTCTCCTCTTCTTTTCTCTTCCAACCGAAACCTCCCCTTTCTCTTCCATTTTTGCTACACAAATCCTTAAACCATACTCTCCTAACAAAATTCTGGTGATTTGGAGCTTAGAAATCAAGTGGGAAGCTTTAAATTGGTAAGTATTCATACTCCTATCTATGAAATCCCGTATGGTTTTTATGTTCAACTTCTAAATGTCACAACTCTTTCGATTGAGCTCCGATTTGAGTAAATAAGTACTCGTTGGAAAGCTATGAACGTCTACTATCCATTTTCCTGTGAGCTTGATGTTAAAAATGTGATTTAGGTACTAAAAATTTCTAAGTAACAAGGACGTGCTAGTAGAGAAGAGTTGGATTTTACGTGACCGGAGTTACTACGGTGTTTTACCACTTTGGCAAGTGTTGTTGAATTATGTTTGAGGGGAGGGAAGCCTTAAACCTTTGGAAATTAATATATAAAAATGAAGAATAGAGGAAAAGAGAGAAGATGTAAGAATTAAGAAATTAAACTTAATAACATTTTTCATTATATGTTAAAAATGATTCATGTACACATAATTAATGAAATGTGTCATTTAATTATGCATAGGCGGATCAAAACAAGGCGAGGGTAGTTCTCGGCCCTGAAATTAACGTGTCTTGCGAGGTAAGTAACACTAGTACAACCATCCTTATGTGTGAATTGATTTTTGGTATGAAAATTTATGAATTGTGATGTTTATGGAATGATGTATATGTATGGTGATGTTGTGGCATACTTAATCGTAATGATTATATGTGTTGATTTCATGTTTGGAAATGGTATGTTGTTGAAAAATATATTACATGTCATATTTGGAATTCATTGTGATAAATGGTTAATTTGTTGATGGTGGAATGGTTAAGTTGTTGTTGATGAAATTGTT
>CANYCX010939325.1:0-14737 GCA_948193385.1 Breynia disticha f. nivosa | reverse complement strand
AATAAGTAATGGATAATCAAGTAATTAAAATGTACATTAATTATATAAAAATATTGCAAAATATTTAAATAAAAATGACATTAATTAAACATTAAAAATGAAAATATTGCAAATAAAACAAAGTATACAATTTAATTATTTCGACTCACCTTACATATGTATCCATCCAAAGCATTGGTTACAATTTTATAAGCCAACTGCTTAATTGTTGTCGGGCATTTTTGCATAGAAGAGAGATTAGGCACACCAACAACCTTGTGTGTTATGTTTGAAATAGGCATAATGCTCGGAGAGGCTTTCGCAATAAAGATAAATAACGACCTCCTCATTTGGAATCGTCGACGGAACGACGACCATAAAATGTATAACATGATCGAGCATTTGAACTACCGCACAGAGCTTCCATTAGAAGAGGAAGTGTCCATGAAAGATAGGGCTGTAATCGAGCCGAGCCGAGTCGAGTTTTGGAATGTTCAAGCTCGGCTCGTTAAAATTTCATGAGTTCGAGCTCGAGCCGAGCTTTTTATCGATCAAAAATTCTTGTTTAAGCTCGGCTCATTTAAAGCTCGCGAGCTAACGAGCCTGTTCACGAGCCTAAAACGAACATCTGTTTACAAGCTTAAGACGAATTTGTTCACGAGCCTAAAACGAGTCTCTAAATGAACATGTTCAAAAAATTTTTGTCATAATACTAACATTCAGGTAAAAAATTATTTCAAACAAAGTTTCACTAAAATCATAAGATAACATTCATACATATAAGTGAATATTAAATTTGTTCTTTAACATCAAAATTGACATAAAAAATGTAATTTTTAGAAAGCATTCATCCAAAGAGTTCTTCATCAGCATTCTTCACCATTTGTTCATCTTATTGAGACAAAAACAAATTTCATAAAAGATACAAATTTCATAAAAGATTAAGATTAAATAAATCTATATAAGATAATAATATTATTTGAGCTACTCACAAAAAAATCTAAGAAAGTGAAAATTCAACTACATTAATCTCCTTGTCAATATCCTACAAATAACAAATATATAAAAAATCAGTAATATATAATGAGTTAATAAAATATTTTCTTAGAAATAAACTTTATAATGAAAAATAATGAGTTAATGAAGTATAGTCACCTTTTTTATTATATAAATAATAAGAGCATATAAGTCACACGAGTCTGTTCATAAACACTTAAACGAGTTTGTTTATGAACACTTAAACGAGCTTGATCACGAGCTTTACCGAGCCGAGCTTTTGATTTTTCAAGCTCGGCTCGTTTATAGAACGAGCCTAAATTTTTGTTTAAACTTGACTCATTTACTAACGAGTCGAGTTACGAACGAACTCTTACCGAACCGAATGCCGCTCTCATTTACACCCCTAATGAAAGAAGAGAGGCATTCTCAACTGCATCTATTTGGCCTTTCCTTTCTGACCCACTTTTCATTTATTAAATTATATAAAAAAGAAGAAACTTAATTGGGTAAAGAAAAGAAAAACCTCGTAAAGTGCAAATAAATTAAAATAAAAAACAAATATGAGAAATTTGGGTTTTGGCGGAGGAGTGTTGACGTTGCTAAACTCACCCTTTCTCTTTCCTCTTTCATTCATTACTCTGTTCGCTTCTCCTCGATGCATCATTGCCTTCATCATCCATAATCAAATTTCTTTTACTTTTTATAAAATTTCTCCTATTCTTCTAATTCTCTAAATTAATTTTATATTTTTTAATCTCTTTAATTTTTAAAATTTTAGTATTTAATTAAAAAAATTTAATACTATTATTTTTATTAGTCAGATAATAATAACATATTATGTATTCTTTTAATTCTTAAATTTTTAAATACATAATATTTAATAAAAATTTATAACATCATCTATAATGAATTAATAATATTATTTAAACTATCATCATTTAAACATTTAAGTTAAATTATTAAAAAATACAAAATCAAATGTTTTAGACAATATCTCGTGATGAACATAGTTGAGTTCAATCAGTTCTTTAATTAAATTGCTAATCGAATAAAAAAATTCCACCTTTTTATCATGAAATATGTAATTGAATTGCAATTTAAACAACTAATCAGTTTAATGTAATTAAACTACTTATTATTATTCTATTTCACAATTGAATTCATTCCTGAAATCTAATACTGCTAAATTACTTTATTAAAAAAATGGTAAAAAGGGTGTAATAATAAAAAGAAGACCAAATTATATAAAGCGACAAGAAAACCTCCAAAAAACTTGTCAGAAATATCTGCTACAACTCCCAGCTCGGAACGTCATTACCAGCCTCAGTTCATTTAATACCGGCTATTCCGGTGACGTCCAGTCATTTCTTTTTCAGATCAGACCCTATTCTCCCTAGCTAGTGAGTTACTACAGAAAGCGTATGTCCTTCTCTCTCTCTCTTTTTCTCTCCTCCATGAACCAGTCCATATGTTTCTGACGTCTTGAAAGTGAGTGTTTTTTCGTGTGTTTTGTGTTTAATTAAAGCTTTTTTCACAAGTGAAAGTGAGAGTTTCTCGGTCTCTAAAATCTTTCTCTCTCTTATATGACTGTACGCAATCTTAAACACCTACCTCTCTCTATGTGGTGTGTTCTGCAGACTCACAGCTCCCTATAAGATTATGATAACCTTTCATTTCATCATCACCACATCTTTTACACTGTTCACTATCTGTCTTCTTCTTTAACACACTCTCACATACCAAGAATCTCTCTCTCTCTCTCTCTCTCTCTCGTGTGTTATTTTTCGTAAAGTTTGCATCTTTTGTGTTGTTATAGCCAAAAGAATTCATCTTTATTATATTGCTTGTGGTTTTGGTAGTGGTGTTTTTGAAATGGCGGAGGGCTTTGAACCGTACCATGTCCCACAACAAAGTAGAAGAGATAAGTTAAGAATTGTGGCTCAAAACAATCCTGAACTACAAGCTTGTGGTTCACTACTTCCTCTAAATTATGATCCAACTTCTCTTCTCTCCTCAGATTTACTTGCTTCTTGTCCTAACTCACTTGTAGTTAGTGAAGCTTGTAATAAACAAAACAATACCAACCACCATAACTCATCAGTGAAAGAAGAAGCTGGTGGTAGTGGTAACTTGATGGGGTTTTTTGGAGGAATCGTTAATGTTTCTTCTTCATCTTCATCTTCATCTTCACACCATCATCTTCAACATGTTTATTTGGATCCACACTCTTCTTTGCATATAAACCCTATTAGTACCTCAGTTCATAACACTAACAACCAAAACAACACTAACAACAACAACAACCCTTTTCTTTATAGTGCTCTTCAAGGACTTAGAGGCTTTGAACATAATTATAATCATGGTGGTGGTAGCGGTGATGTTGTTGGTTTCAAACATGAGCCCTTATCTTTATCTCTGTCGTCTCATCATACTCGCCATCAAAGCAATAACCTTCCTTTGGAGCTTAATTTACAAAGATATGGTTCTACTATTTATAGAGACTTGATTCCAGCTGGCATTGTTGGAGGTACCACTGGTTCTACTTCTCATGAAGTTTCTAGAATTTCAGTTCCTCTAGGACCCTTTACTGGTTATGCTTCAATTTTAAAGGGATCGAGGTTCTTAAGGCCTGCCCAACAACTTCTGGAAGAGTTTTGTGATGTTGGTAGGGGAATTTATGGAGGCAAAGTTAGTGTTGATGGTTCATTGATGGAACCTCCAATGGGGTGCTTGAATACTAGTGGAATTGGTGATGATTCAAGTAGTAGTGATGGTAGTGAGATTAGACGAAAGAAGTCTAGACTGATTTCAATGCTTGATGAGGTATGTGTTTAATTATCAAGAATCTTAGTTGCTTTAGAAACAAGTACTTGTGATGTGTGCATCATAATGTTTATTTTGCTGTGTTTTAATCTTTGTGCTCTTTGTTCTAGCTTAGTTCACTGTTTTGAATATGTTGTTTAATTTAAGCTTGACATGTGGATCAGTGCAGATTTTTCATGTTAAATCCTTCAAGACAGGTCTTGAATTGATCGATTTAATTGGTTTTGGAAAATTAAAAAAAAAAGAAATAGTTTTCCATGTGGAGCCATCATTTGGCGTTATTAAATGAATTGATTCTTTAAAATATGCTGGAGCTTGCAAGGACGGTCTTTACTTGAACCAACATGCAATACGAGCTTTGCATGAATTAAGTGATTCTTCTTTTATATATTTTGTAATTTATGGCGTTCATCAACTATATGATAAGATTCTTGTTATTTGTGGCCTCGATGAACACAAAATCATCTTTATAGAAAAGTTGATAGGAGGGAATATATGCATCAAAAGATTGCTGTTTTAAAGCGCCTGACAGCCATAGAAAGAGTTCAAATAGTTGAGATTGTCACTTTGTCTGGAGCGTATTAGGCATAAAGTTGATTGAAGGAATCCATTTTCAAAGATTTATACTCCAGATAATTATAGATGAAAAAGGTGTTGTGTGAAGGCATAATTGTATTCCAAAGATTAAAGAGATCACTGATGAGTTCTAGGAGATTGAACTTTTTGAAGAGCTAGTGTCTGTTGAAGTAGTTTGTGCTCTAACATCAGTTTCAGGAAGTTATTAGATCCTTTTGAAGGTAAAGTTGAGGAATAATTCCTCCATGTGCATTTTATATGCATTAATTCTCCATCATGGATAATTGACCATGGCTTTCTGAAATGCATGTTCCAATATATCTGTAATCTGCCTTAAAAGTAATGAATAATTGGCCACGGCTTTCTGACTTGGAATTCCTGATGGACCTGTCAGGGGAAAGAGCTATTTAATTTCTGCAATATTTGGAGGATAGTGTAACTGTTGCACTCATAAACATTGTACAAGACACTTCACTGCTAGATTCTATCTATTTAATAGTTTAGAGCAGAAATTATTGATTGGCTAGTTTAAGAATTTTTTTTGGCAATGTCTCCCACATGTACAAGTAGAAGAATGATATGAATTGTGAGCCTTATATAGGACAATTGATTTTGTATCAGAGGGTTTCACAACCTGTATCGTTCCACACACGTATGCACGAGTCCATAAACTTTCACAGTTATCTTTGAACATGCATGTCTACTTGCTTTTCACCTAAACGTTCTCACTAGCGATTTCTGTATTGGATGAAAATTGTATTTTTCTTATGGAAAGGCCACCTAATTCACTTGTTCAGGAGATCTTCAACTGAACTTGAAACCTAAAATCAACTGGTTCAAAGTAGCTGATGTAGCTTAATGATTGTGGCTTCTGTTATTTCTTCTCGTTTCAACTTACATTGTCATGAAACTTTATTGGTTCTCTTGAAAATTTTGTGGTTAGATCTTGAGGTTTTCATCAACAAGATTATCATTTTCCAAGCTTCTTTTCTAATCATATCTACAGAAATATAAACAAGTAAAGCATTCAATAGTTTTCGATGAGTGAGTGCAATTTATTGAGCTGTTTTTGATGTTTCAAGTCCAAATTGGTGTTTGGCTTCTAGATTTTAATTAAACGAATGTTTCGAAGTTTACGATGTTAGAGAGAAAATAGAACTATTTATTTCTGTCCACTTCCTAATTATGTGTGTTAGCCTATTTCAGATTTACAGAAGGTACAAGCATTATTATCAGCAGATGCAAGCAGTAGTAGAGTCTTTTGAGTGTGTTGCTGGGCTTGGTAATGCAGCGCCCTATGCAAACTTGGCTTTGAAAGCCATGTCTAAACATTTTATATCTTTGAAGAGTGCCATAACAGACCAGCTTCAGTTCACCAGTAAGGCTCAAGGTCAACTGTGCCATAGTAAAGAAGAAGCTGCAAGATTTGGCAGTTCTGATAAAGGGGTTTACACTAGGTCTATCCAGACTGGGTGTGTTGATCACAACCCTGTATGGCGGCCGCAGAGGGGACTTCCTGAGCGTGCCGTGACAGTTCTTAAAGCATGGTTATTCGAACACTTTCTTCACCCGTAAGTAAACTAATGAATCTGTGACATTTTAATAAAAAATTATGGCACAAAGGATTGTAGACATCACACTTTCTGCTTTTCTTTGCATTTGCAGTTATCCTACTGATACAGACAAGATGATGTTGGCTAAGCAAACTGGTCTATCTCGGAGTCAGGTACTTATTGATAATTTATCCCATATAATATTTAAGTAGTTTATAATGATATGGATTGTAAGCCTTATACTAGTCAATTGATTTTGCATTAGAGGTTCACAATAAGCCTACACACGTCTAGAGTTATCGGAATTTTAGTACCTCATTTCATTTTGAATTAACAAGCAAGACTAGTGATTTTTTTTTTGTTTTGCTTTAGATCCTCATTTGATTTTTATTCATCTTTAATATCAGGTTTCAAATTGGTTTATAAATGCAAGAGTAAGGCTTTGGAAACCAATGGTGGAAGAAATACACATGTTGGAAACCCGGCAAGCTCAAAAGGCAGCTCAGAAGGAAGAGCGAAATGTGAACAAGAACAGTGATCCGATGGCTTCATCAAGCTCAGTTGCAATGGATGATCCATCAACCTCAAACCAAAGATTGAAAGATGCTCCATCAAAGCGCACCCGAAATGATCTTCCGGAATTGCCTATGGGGAGTGAAGCACCATTAAACTTGTCTTACAACAGCTTGTCAAGTCAACATCACAGCGGTGTTGGTATAGGCATGGGGGTTGGAAGCACCGGTGTTTCCTTAACACTAGGCCTTCATCAAAACAATGGAATGGGTATATCAGAGCCATTTCCAATAAGTGCAGCTCAGCGCTTCGGCCTTGGCCTTGAAGCAAATAGTCAGGGGTTTGTCATGGGAGGCTTCGAAGCACAGAATCGGCATTTTGGAAGGGATGTTATGGGAGGACAACTTCTGCATGACTTCGTTGGATGAGAAGAAAAGAGTGCATGGAGTTGTCTAAGTCACGTTCCATTAGATTGCCATATATATGATCATCTTATATCAATGTTCAGAAGAGATAAGATTTGCGTGAATTCTTGTGCAAAATTTTAATGAAATGATAAGAAATGATGATACCATTTGGGAGGCCAGTTGATGAAAGTGTAGACTGGCTTTGATAACACAGCAGTGAGAATGGAAAGGCTGAAAATGTTTCAGCTTTATGTTTACAACTGAAAGCTTTATGAGTGGTCGAGGCTGGTTAACAACTGACCTAAATTTTGCAGGACTGCGTTTCCTCGTAAGCTTTCCCCTTGTTTCTTGTGACTTCCTCTGCATTTTAAGCTGTAGTTTCAGCAAGAAACTTGAGGGAATCGATGGAAACGAGATAAGAGAATATATAATAATATAAGGTAAGCTTTCGCTAAATTGAACAATATTCAGAATTATGAAATTGGATAAGCTTTCCCTTATATTTTATTATTTTATCTGAAATTAAAATTTTCATAAATATTCGGTTCAATTTTTAATCAGATTTAAATTATAAAATCTTAATTCTTATAAGTGTATAAGAACAAACTTATGCAAAAATGTTTTAATTTTTTTTTTGTTTTGATTGACTTAATCAATTTAAATTTAGTTTTTCATCTTTCTTCTCTGTTTATTCGAATGGAGCTTAAAGACATGGACATCGGCTTTCTGCATTGAAAGCAACAAAACCCGATTGTTTTAGACTTAAAAGGCGGCGGGAAAAGGCGAGGCGGTTGATCGACGGAAAATTACGGACGTCACAGAAAATCTTTGAATCGCCGGTAGAATTTACTGTTTTATGGCCTTCGACATGAGGATTTTTGTTCGGTCTTTCAAGCTGGGTCGATTGACACTGCTTTCGGCGAGATTGTTGGCGCCTGGCGGCTGACACTGCGAAGCAGCTAAAACAATGTCGCCGGCGACCAACCGATGAGGAGTAGAGAAAATTACAAATTACGTATTGTAATTTTCACAAAATACAATTCAGTCATTGTAATTTTATTGAATTACAAAAAATTTCTTATCTTTTCACAATATTACAATCGTTGCTAAGATTTTCCGAAAGATTATTTCAGTCCTTGTAATTTTATTGAAATTTCAATCCAATGTTCACAATTTTTTCTGATTACAATCAATTCCTCATAATATTTTGTTATTACAATTGAGTACTTGTATGATACATAATTATAATTCAGTGCTGAAAATTACATAAAGTTCATTTTCAACCCTCAAGATTCCTTAATACTCTTATTCAGTCAATGCAATTTCATAAAATCACTTTTTTTTTATCTACAATCAATTTTTGCATGATTATTCGATTTTATTTTTAACGACTTTGAGTTATGAAATTTTAATTTCTATATAGTATATATAGTAGATGTGTTTGGGGTATAAATGAGAGATTTTGTGAGATTTTAAAAAAATGAATTTGGCAGATATTTCGTATTAATTATTATGTTTTTTCTGTCAAAATATGCAGACCTTTATTGAATTTGCTGTCATTTGATAGCCTTAAATATCAAAATGGTCATTCACATCCTATAAAAAATATTATTCCAAATTAAAAAATCCGATAAGATATTTAAATTTAAAAATCTGATACTTTTTTTTTTTTATCTATATGACTTTCATCAACCAGATCACGATAAGAATCCATGAGGGTAGTGTAATGAGATGAATAAGGCAACCGATTAGACAAAAGAGTAAAGTTATTTGGACGGATACCATTTGAGATAAGAGAATATAAGTATTGGCATCACAGTAATATACATTTACCCTCTCTACAATATTTATAGTATAGGTAGGTAAGGTTACTAATATGTGTCATTTACTATTTTATTATCACAGTAATATAATATATACAACAAGGCTTGTACGTCCTATGCTTGAAATTCACCTGGAATTCCAGTTTGCTAACAATAAAAATGAATTACTTTGCTTCTGGTATAAAAAAAAAACCTTGTAGGGTTATCAATAAGAACGTTGTGCAAGTCGAAAAAAAAGTTTGTGAGGTTGGACATGAATTTGATGGGAAAATTGCTATTTTTTTTTTCAAAAAAAAGGGGTGTAAACTATTTAAAAACTAACAATTAAAGTCAAATGTAGGTAGCTACTAGATTTTTTTTTTGTCAAGCCCCGGTATTTTCGACCCACTGGGTCGAGACTAATCCGGTTCGGGAAGGAGTTGGGGTTTAAGGTTCATTTCCCTTCCAATCGACGTTACGGGGGATCGAACCGTGGTCCGCCCTACCAAGTTCAGCCCCATTACCACTGAACCAAGAGGTCGTTGGTAGGTAGCTACTAGATGATTACAGCGAATAACAATAAAATAAAATAGTTAACATGTTAAAAAAAATACATTTTTACATAAGAGATAGGGACAAGTGGTGAACCTTTGCAGAAAGATGGTTTCATGCTGAATTTAAAGTGATGAGTATAATTGATAATTGTATTAACTATAGTGATACATGGATTCTATTAGAACATACCAGAACATATAATGCTCATTTAAATGGAAACTCATCTTTTTTAAGAAAAATAAAAACTAATATTCAAAATCATGAAATTAGATATACTTTCGTTTACAGCGTATTTGAATGGAGTGTAAGGAAGAATAGTTAAGGGGAAATAAAGGAAAGATAAGTAGTTAAGTCTATTTGGATAGACTCAACGAGGGACAATGAAGGGTAAGTAAAGGTAATGAAGGGTAAGTAAAGGTAAAAAGGTACTATAACACTTCTCTTTCCCTCCAAAACTTATGCTTCATTTGTTTAGTAGAAATTGATTTCTTTCACAAAATATTTTCTATATTCTATAATTTTATTTTCTAAAATCATATTTTCTGATATTTCATACTTAAATATCTAAAAATACAAAGAAAAATATAATTTTATATTTTATATAAGAAAATATTTTCTTTAAAAATATGTTAAGAATAATTATTATTTTTTATTAATTTTTAAATTTTAATTTTATTGACTTATTTTCCGTTAGTAACAAACATCGGAGAATGAGGAAATCATAATAAATTTTAATTTTGTTAACTTATTTTTTTGTTAGGGACTAACTCCATTCATTTTGTTAAGAAAAGGCATATGGATAGCAGCTTTCGGCATCGTAAGCAACAAAACCCGATAATTTTAGAGTTGAAAGGCGGTAGGAAAAAAGGGGAAGCGATTTTCGACCGGAAATTACGAACGTGACGAAAAACTTTGAATCACCGACAGAATCTACTGTTTTATGGCCTCAGATTGGAGGACTTTTGTGTCTTTCGAGCCGGGTCGATTGACGCTGGTTTCGACGAGCATGTTGGCAGCCGACACAACAAAACGGCTAAAAAGTGTTGCCGACGACCAACCGATGAGGACTTGTCTTTTAGAGAAAATTACAAATTAAGTCTATGTAATTTTGACAAGATACAATTCAGTCGTTGTAATTTTGTTAAATTAAAATATAGTTCTGGTCTTTTCATGATATTACAATCAGTGCTAAGATTTCCTGAAAGATTATTTCAATCCTCGTATTTATTGTAAAATTTCAATCCAGTGTTCATAATTTTTTCTGATTACAATCTATTTCTAATATTTTTTGTTATTACAATGGGTACTTGTAATGATATATAATTATAATTCAGTACTAAAACTCATATAAAGTTCATTTCAACCCTAAAGATTCCTTAATACTCTTATTCAGTCTCTTCAACTACATAAAATCACTTCGTTTTATCTACAATCTGCATAATTATTCAATTTTATTTTTTAACAGATTTGAATTATGAAATTTTAATTTCTATATAGTAGTTTTATACGATCTTTTGCCCTTTAATATCAGATCAACATCTGATCGTTTGGTTCTTTTGTAAGAGTTTAGGGTATAAATGAGAGATTTTGTGAGATGTGTTAGTCTATTATATTCTTTTAATAAAAGAACTAATTTGATTTAACTAATTTAAAAAATAAATTTGACAGATATTTTGCATTAGTTATTATGTTTAAAAATTAAATTTTCCATTTTAACCTTTCTAAGATTACTGATATTACCTAATAAAATATCGTCACAATTATTGTGATAAGAAAGTAAATCGCTACTTGCCTTAATTATCAAAATGGTTATTCGCTTTCTATAAAAACATATAATTCCAAAAGACTTCTAAATTTAAAAATCTGATAAGATTTTCAAATTAAAAAATTTGGTACTTTTTTATCTGTATGGCTTTCATCAAACACACCATGGTAAGAATCTATGAGGATGGTGTATGAGACGAATAAGGCAACCAATTAGACAAAGAGTAAGTTAATTGGATCGATACAATTTTAATACCATCTAGAATCGATGGAAATAAGACGAGAGAATATAGAATATAAGTATTAAAAGACTAATGAGGCATGAGAGTAATACACATTTACCCTCACTACACCCTATATATATATATATATTACTAATGTGTGTCACGTGCTCATCATGTACCATTTTATTATCATAATATGATAGCTGTCGAGACTAATAAATATAAAATATTTACTTGGAAAGTTTATGGAATATAGCAGTAGTATAGTCAAATCCACATAGATCAGTAAACCAATAGTTTGAAAGTTAAAACTAATAAATTAAAGCGAGGAGATGTTGTTTTTATGAAAGATTCTAATTTAAATCGAAGGGAAAGCTGATCGAAATTGCTAAAATAAAATAAGACAGTATCAAAATTAAGAACATAATTTAAAAAAAATAAAGATTCAATGATAATAGATTCTAAGAACATTCCCAACATTGTCCTATTTTTAGCTCCTTCTCTACTTAAACAATTTTTATTCAAACCCCACTACTCCGTTAGACTTTTATTTCTGGCTCCTTTCCTTCATTTTAAGAGGAACAACAAAGATCTCGATATACATTTGAAGCCAAAAAATAACTTCTAAATATTTTCTTTTATTTAAGGAGTTTGATATAAGAGCATTCTCAACAGTCTCCTTTACATTCTCTTTACTTATCAATTTTTATTCATTCCTTAATTTAATTTGCTCTTAATAATTTTAGCTATATCAGACTTCTTAAACTAAACAAAATTAAAGAGTAACTTTTTGACTCAATAAATATAAAAAGTAAATTAAGGCGCTCTTCAAAAAATAATGTGAGGATAAAATGAGGAGTTTGTTGAAGAGACTCTTTTATTTATAGGAATGCTCTAACATAAATTATTAGGGGGCTAGATTTATTTAAAGAGTGAATAAAGATTGATAAACTAGGGAGAATATTGAATAGAAAATATTATAAATACCGGCAAACACTCAAACATTCAATTTCTATTTAATTTGTCAATATTTCCAGAACATCTTGATTGGAATTTTTTTTAGCCTTAAAATAATCCCTAAGAAACTTAAATAGAATTTAATTCTAGACTGCATTAATAATTATAAAAATCTAATTTCTGACTTACAATGACTTACAAATCCTAGACATCTAGATTCATTGAATTAGATTACTCAATTTCATTAATAATGAGACAACACATTATTGGCATCATTATTAAACCGCTACCAAACTGTCAAGAAATATGGACATCCACAATTCTCAACTAGCAATCTATTTTCATAACAATTAAATTAAGTTATCATCTCAACTCCATCACTATAACAATAACAAAAATCAATGACACAGGAAATGAATACGTGGAGCACAAAATTTTAAAACATTTATCCAAAATAACTCAAATTTAATAGCATATAATATAAAATATGCGAGGAGAGAGAAAGATAAAAATGTATATATAAAACAACCCTCTGGCCTCCAAATCATTTTCATACAGGTGGAAGCAAATTACTTAGTTTGAAAAAAAATTCAAACTAACATATATACATAATATGTACATCCAATGTACAAAACAAAAGCTGAAAACACAATCCCTGGAGTCAGACCTCGGTCTAATATCGAACAAGTCTCTGATCACCACAAATCTGCCCTAGAAGCAGCTACCTACGATCTGCACATCATTTAAACAATCAAAGAGGTGAGTATACAGATATACTTAGTAAGTGAAACACAATATATCGAATAAATGAAGTGCAGGGGAACAACACGAGGTCGTGCTGGATGAAAATGGGGCGTGCCAATTCAAACACGAGTCATGCTCAATCATCACTTTTCCAAGTGACACAGGTCGTGCCTCTGTTAGCACGAGGGCGTGCTCATATACCAAAACATATCCAAAGCACATAGCTCACATTATATGTAAATCCTTCACATATTATTCAATCTCAATCATGCCAGGATTCATAAATCAATGAGCAAGGTTTACATATGCCACATATGAATGCCAATCTCAAAGGTGCATAGGAATGTCAAGCAAACATATGCAATGCCTTTCTTTCTCTTTCCATTTTCATTTTTCCCTCGACTTCTCACCGACATCGAGAATCTCTCTCGACATCAGGAATCTCTCCTGGAATATCATCGGCTTCTCACTGGCATCGATAATCTCTCTCGGAATATAATCAACCCAGTGTCACACAATAATGCAACCCAATGAATGAATACATTCAATGGCAACAATCTCATAACCAAGTATGCTCACACATGCTCAACAAAGCAAATCACATGCTTCCATATCAATTGTAAATCTCATACAAATATCAAACAAGGCAAAAAGACAAATGAGCAAGCTAAATCAATCACACATCAACCATATATCAACATGGTATAAAATGAGCATACTAGCACAATTCATATATCACATATGAATCAATAAGGCAAGATTACAATCAAGCCAATATAACATGCTCATAACACATATCATCAACAAGAATCATCATTCAAGCTTAAAAGTTCATTAGAACATACTTATGAGCATTTCTCCCTTTGCTTTCATTCTTAAGCTTTTAAAACTTATCATTCTTTATTTAAGTGTCTTATGATCATTTTAGATTCTTATAAAGATATGAATAAGCGTAAAAACACTTATAAGAATCGTAAGTGTAAGAAAACACTTACACGTAAGCGTAACTCACTTACCTCGAATATCGTGCAGATTGCACCACACTGACGCCGAATCAATCGCGAGCAATGTCACTTCTAGATCCTCCTAGACAAAATAACCACATATGGATTGTTAAAACCTTATTCTCTTACTGATTCCTAACAACGAATCATCAATACAGTCCCGTTAATATCATTTCTCAAATCTCAGCAACCATTTCTCATAAATTTAAGTCTTTAAACTCATTCTTCTCATATGTTCCATGTTTTTTCACACATTCTAGATCAAATAACAACTCTTTAGCTATTACTCTTTTGTTTCCAACAATCTAAACTCAACCCTAGCCATCAAAATATAAATCTCCGTAGATTCAAACTCCATATATAGTCAAAACTAAGCAAGAAGCTTACCTTAATTGAGCTTGAGAGTGATTTCTTGCAAGAATTATGATGTTTCTTGCTGAAATATGTTGCTAGGAATGATTCTAGGGTTTCTATCAATTGTTCTGCCTACTTATCTCTGAGTTTGCTCTGTTTGAAAAACTGAATTGATCAGAACTAATACTGTTCGATTAAACCCAACTGACACGGCCCTGAGCACGAGTCATGCCACAGGTCGTGCCGCGCTGTTTTAGCACGACTTCCTGTTCCATCATGCACGATCTCGTTTTGCACTTAATTCAACACGAGGGCATGCTGAATTTTTCAGGATGAGAACGATGTCGTGTTGATCGTCCTTCATGATCACGAGGACATGCTCACAGCTCGTGCAGTCTGCTTTTTTTTCATAATTTTACCTAAAATAGTCCGATTCAATCCCGTTTTAAGTTATTTTTCATATATTTTAAATCCTACAATTTT
>CANYCX010939187.1:0-10744 GCA_948193385.1 Breynia disticha f. nivosa | reverse complement strand
CACCACCTAACCTTCATTAAACCTCATTAATTATATATCCTTATCATTCAATTCACCTTTTCCTTAGCCAATAACCAACTTTAACTCCCATAATGACTTCATTAAGATCAGGTTCTACATTTCCAACCATTTTTCCTCTAACCAATACCTCATTCTCTCCGACCTCCTTTACAAAAATTCTACACCATTTTCCTTGAACCAAAATTAATTACACCACATCAACTACCCAATTAAATTAGCCATGTCATTAACTTTAATAAAGACCAAGGAACATAACCTTAATATCAAAACTTTAAACCAAACTTAGGGTTAAGATTTCAAAACCCGTCACTCCAATCCCTTGCACTTCAAACTCCATTTTCAAGCACCAAAATCACAACTTAACCCTATAATTTTCTATCCAACGTAACTACACATCCATAACGATCAATCAAACCTATTTTCACTCAATTCTGACTTAAATTGAATAAGAAATCACCTCCTAAACTTCAACCATGAAAAAAAACGTGATTAATGAAATCACATCGGAGAAAACTTACCGAATTATGATCTTTTCTCAATCCTACACCTTCCGGTCACCAAAACTCGATGAGTTCTAACTTGGTTTAGGTTTTTTTCAAATTAATTTGTATTTGGAAAGCATATAACATATGTGAAGAGAGATGGAGAGAGATGGGAAGATATATATATAAACATATTTCGAAAATATCATTTTTACCCTCGACTCTCCAACGTCCTCTTTTCCTCAACTTTTCTCTCTCCCGATAATCTAACTTAACTAAATTTCAAAATCTTAAGGCATTCTACACTCTCCCACCAATATTTAATTAATTATATTTTGGGAAAAATTTATTCACAAATTACTGAATTAATTCAAAAATTCTTAAAAACAATGGAGGGCGTTACAAGCACCGTCGAGTCCACTATCGCAGAGCTTCTCTTATGCAGAGGGACCTCCTTCTTCCACACCACCACAATCAGCGCGACATTCTTATGCCCATCCTCCATCTAGTTCATCTACGTTCGGTCGATTCTTCCTTAATCCCGATGAGTCGACGGCTATGTATCGCACTAGTTGTAGTGTGTAGCAATATCTTGACTCTGCCGATTAGAAAGACCAGGAGGTCAATAGAGAATTGTTAGAGGTTAGATCACAGTTGGGCGCTATTGAGCGATAGAAGAAGATGATAGTGGATGATCAATGGCAGATTGAACAGAGGCAGAGAGTACGTGGAACAGTTCCAAGCATTCACTAGGAGAGTACGAGTCGCCTATATTCTATCATGGCTAATCTTAGATATCTGCCAGAGTGTCCGAGCTGTCGCTCCTATGGAGCCATAAATACTGATTTCACATAGAACTGTTGCCGTCGTACTTCGATACCACCGTCAGCTGCACCTTCGACATTCACTCCTTCTCTTCTAGTGCAAAAACCAGTACTAGATCTTGCTTAGGCTCCAACCTCGACTTTGGCAATCACTCCTTATCAACCGCCTATTACCTTCCAGTACCCATCGCCACAGTACTTGCTGGGAGAGCATTCTTAGTTTCCACCACCTTAGAGTTGTTGATTACTTTGTTGGTTTAGGTTGTAGCTTTTCGAACATGTATTATGACATTTTATGGTGATATTTGTACTTAATTATTTGACTTTTCATTTTCCATATGGTGTCTGATTATGTTCGATTTGCTATGGGGTGTGTTGCTGTTGTGCTATTTAAGTTGTTTTTCTTGCAGTTTTTTGATCATCTGGATGGTTTTATTGAGTTAATGATGATTGTTTATTATACAGGTGTTGTAGGTGATTTTCTCCCAAGAGCATAGACGGGCCTCTAACACGGCTCGTGCTCATCACTGACTTTGTTTATGAATTGCAGGTGCTCACCATGAGCTAATGCCATCACCACAATGGACGCATTAATTGAAAATCAACACGACCCGTGCTCAATGGAACATCTCGTGTTGGCCAATCACCATGACCTCGTGTTGGCTCCATCATAGCACGGGCCAATGTGAAACATGGCCTTTTTTGTATTCGGCGCGCCTCGAGCTTTATTTACGACTGCAAATTTTCTTCTCTTACTTTTGTTCCTTTGAGAAAATTTTCATTTCATATTCACTTTTTATTTTTTTTTCTTTTACTTAATTGATTTTATTATATTTCACATTTTTGTATATACTTATATTCATTTTGTGACCCTCTATTCTTTTATAGGATCGATTGCTCCATTCTTGACTCTCTTTATATAAGCATTTTTCTTCTCTCTGTATTTCTTTTAACTCGTATCTGCCTGCTTCTTTCTCCTCTCTATTCTATTATTCTATTTTGCGTGCCCTTGATTCTTTTTGCTATTGTCCAAACTTATATCAAACATTAAGAACCATGTTTGATATAAGTGTGGAGAGAGATCGTGTTTTCAATCCAATGAATAAATCATAGTTGATTGAGCATGATAAGAAAATTATAAATGCAATTTTGAATGACATATTTGTATAAATGAATTTCTTTCTACCAATTGTCATTTTACATTGGATGATTTAGAATCGAACAAGGTTGATAGACTTTTCTAGTCGGGTGGCATAAATCAGTTATGTTTTAGGAAAATTTTTGGCTTTTATTTATCTTTAATTCCTAAACTACCTTTATTTTTTCAGGAAACTACTCCTCTATTCGATGAATATGAGCATGCGCTTGACTTTTGGATTTAGGAGTGTTTTCACGAATGGCTGAAAGCAAGTGCCTAATGCAAGCATTTGATTTCATTAGGGTAATTAAAAAACGAAATAAAAAAAGAAGAAAGAGAAAGAGAAAAGCAATAAAGGAAAGAAATATAAAAATAAAATAAGAAAATAAAAAGAAGAAAGAGAAAAGAAAATCATAGGGTAAGGTTAGTGAATTAGGGTAATTAAAAGGAATTTCTTGTTTGTTACTTTTGAGTCTAGAGATGCCACTAGAATAGTCTTACATATCTACTCTTGTTTTCATTTCTTTGTAGCCCACATTTGGTACTTACAATATTTGTTTTGCAAATAAGTTATTTTGATTGCATTATGATTTGATTTCATTGTGATTGATACTGTGTGTTGTTTATTGTATTGGTTGGTAGCCCGTTCTTAACCCTGCTTTGCTTAGGACAAGCAAAGAATCAAGTCTGGGGGAGTTTGATGCGTGTGAAATTTGACCATATTTCTCATACTTTACTTACATACTACGCATGCATCTAGTCGCAATTTCCTTCAAAAACTACATTTTGAACAAGTTTTGATTAGAAAATGCACTTTATGTTTAAAATGTGATTTGCACGCAGAATAGTCATACCTTTATTGATTATCATCTGTTTTTGCATGATTTTGTCTTTTTATACAATAGTCAATATACTTTATGATTTGGGACTGATTTGTGGGCAGGTTGAGGTTGATTTGAGAGAGAATTGGGCTAAAAAAAGACAGCACGGCCTGAGGCTGAAGAGGACGGGTTGTGCTCATCCCAAATTCAGTTCCATAAACTCATGTGACCTTCTATGAAAAGCACGAGATCTTGCTGAACCCAGAACATGAGCAAAGGTTGTGCCATTTGGCACGATCATTGTGTTGAATTAAATTTGGCACAAATCTTGTTCTACTCGTGTTTACATCGTGTCATTAGGCAAAAATCAGGGGGCACGACCTATACAATATCAGCACTATCATTTCGATCAATGGAACTATTGTTCTATTCAATAAAAAGTAGCGAAGGTTTCATTTCTATAGGGTATGATGTTTGACAATCGATAGGATTAGATTAGTGGATTAGGGCTTTAGTTCATTACTTTCTTGCAATCATTTAAATTTCCTTGCTCTCCTCTAGCTTAGATTTATGATTTGTGCACATTTACATTTCCTGTCAAAGCTCTTTATTTTTTTTGCGATTTACATTTCTATTGATTTAAATTCTAATGTTGATTTTGTTTTCTTACAGGTTTACATTTGCATTTACAATTTTTGCAACTTTAGTTGCTTTCCCTTTACATTTCCTGTTGATGTTGTACATTTCCTGCAAAATCTATTGTTTTAATGCTGTTGATTTGTCGTTTAGATGATGCTTTTAGTTGGTTTTTATGTTTTTATGTTTGTTTATGTTTAAAAATGCTTTTAGGTTGAGAGTTTGTTACATTTGATTGTCATTTACTTTTAAATGCAACGCAATTTATGTTTTATTTATGTTTGATGCCTATTTTTCCACCTTTATGTTTTATACAAAATTAGGAATTAGTTGGCACTTTAAATTTAAGTAGTTTAGTTTAAAATCAATTAAATTCAATCGATTGGACATTCTGATAAGCAACAAAGATGCACGTGATTTTTGGTTCCAACTTCCCTAGGGTACGATAAATTGGGTCGAGTTTTACTGCTCTTATTACTTGACTGCTTAGAGTTAGGATGCATCTCTCTCCCTTTTTTCCTAAACCTTTTTAACCCTTGATGATTAGTTACTTAGCATAATTAACAACTACATCATCTCTTGGCCATGCATCCCAAGTCCATTGGGCCTACAATTTCATCCATAATACCCATTTTATTGCTATGTATATTTTGTCCATAAAATAGTCCTAATATTCGTCCAAAGTGGAAATGTCAATATTACCCTTGTCAGACCTAGCGTTTTGTATGATTCTATAGGCCCATTTAAAATTGGTATTAGGTATAATTAAAGCCTAAAGGTCATAAACTAACTTTAGAAAAAATGCTATGACAATCCAAATTAAATGAGGATCTTGTGATATCCATTTTGACCTAGTCCAATCTTACATAGTCCTTTCTTGGACCAATGGTGGTTAAGAATGTAAATCCACCCTAAGTTTAGTGACAAAGGCTAAGAAAGAAAAGACTTAAATATAGTGGGAAGTAGTCAAGTAAGAAGATTTTGTATACCAGTCTACTTGTATAGAGACGAGTCGACTGGTGTACAAGAAATTCAGTAAGGAGAATAGTAATGGCTACTTTGGGGACCACAACCCCAAACCAGTTGACTGGGAAGAAAACCAGTCGAGTGGCTTTGATCTCTGCCACCAAAATTAAGGAACAAATCTTCAAAATGACATCACGAAGCAGGGGTTTAGTTTTTAGAAGATTTGAAATTTGAATTTAGATGCAGGTAAGTCGACTTATGTGTTTTTAAGTCAACTAATGTGTTTAGCAGGGCATATCAGTCGACTGGAGTTGAGACCAGTTAGCTGGAGGTCAAGGGTTAGGAAGCTTAGAAGCTATTAAAATGAAAACCAATTGATTAATCTATAGACCAGTCGACTAAAAGTCAAAAAATACTCAAGTGCAGTATAAACCGGTCGACTGGAGAAACTGGCAGTGGACAGAGTTGACTTTGAAAAGTAACTTGAAGTGGTCCACATCAAAGACCAACGAGAAAAAACACAAGAGCACATATAAATAGAGGTTACAATAGAAGGGAGAGGTCAACACAAGCATTCAAAGAGATTCAACTTTGCCTCAAAAGCTCTTTGCTCTTTGTCTTACTTGTGTTTTTATGCTTCATCTAGAAAAGTATTCCAGATTGAAAGTTTAGTGTTTTTGGTTTGATTTGAGCTACAATTTAGATTGTTTTTAAGGTTACATGAGCCAAAAATGAAGTGTAACAAGAAATCATAGTGGATTGTTGAAACTCCTAAGTGAGAGCTTAGGTAGTGGAGTAGATGTTGTTCATCGAACCACTCTAAATCTTGTGTTTACCTTTTTTCTCTTATCTCTCACAATTTATTTATGCAAAAATTTGAAAATCCAGCCATTCACATAACTTCTATTCAATCCCCCTTTCTAGAGGTTATTCGAACTCTACAATTGGTATCAGAGCAATGACCTCATCTTTGAAGGCTTAAAATCCTTGAATAGAAGATCCAAGAATGGCATAAGCAAACTTTAGTGATTTTGGTGTCAACTATAACTGTCCTCCTTTCTTCCATTACTCAAACTACTCATCTTGGAAGAACCATATGAAGATAAACATCATGTGTGAAGGAATCAAGTATTGGAAAGTCATCATCTATGGTCCATACGTCCGAAGGAGTGACAATGCTGATTTGAAGAATGAGCTCGACTATAGTGATGAAGATTGGGATAAAAATTACATCAATGCAAAGGCCATGAAACTCATTATTTGTGCTCTATCCACCAAAGAAAATAATCAAATGGGTTCTTGTACAAGTGCTAAAGACATGTGAGATAGGCTAAGAGTGACATATGAAGGAACGAATCAAGTAAGAGAAACCATATGAGACTCAAAATTAAAACCATTATTTTAAAAATATTCAAAACCATTCCCGGTTTTAATTTCAAATCTCAAACTGTGAAAGCATTTATCAAACATTTTCACTCATTTCCAACATAAACATGGATAAATAAAAAGGGTTATAGAAAATTTGCTGCAATAGTTGCTAATGAATTGATACAAAACATTTTTATCCATTGCAAACTCTTTTACAAATAAAACTTGGAAAACTCTTTTCCAAAATCTATCCATGCTTGCTACGTCATGCTTGGTCCTCCTTGTAATAATCCTGCTATACCTACAGACCATGTAAAAAATCAACGGGGTGAGTATATAGGAATACTCAGTAAGTGTAAACCCAATTTAAGTTTGAATGAAGTGTAGTGGTCCAGTTAGCACAGGTGTGCTAATGAACACGAGGTCGTGTTAATCCCTTCATCTCCAATAGTCAAATACCATAATGAAACACAAGTTCATTTGTATTCAAAGTCAATATCCAACACGATGACGTGCTAGTCAGTAAAAAGACGTACTGAGTTACTAACTTTCCATTTCCAAATCTATTTCCTTTTCAATCAAATATTGACTAAGTGTTTTGTTTCAAATACATTTCTAGAATATCATTTGTACTATATGTATAATCAGATAAGCAAGTAGACTCACACAATAGTCATAATCATACCAAAGTATATACATACTCAACATATCAATCCTCAACCTCAATTAATCAACCATACTCATATCAAGCATTTGCATATATTCAATTTATCAGTGCAACCAGTGTTCATAAGAACAATACATAACTTAAGAAACATACACTAATAATAATCATCTCGTAGAAACATTCATACATCAGAAGCACGAATCAAACATGCTATAAATGAATGCCAATCGCAATGTGCATATGAATGTTATGAAATTATGCAATCACATACAAATGCTGCCCCGGGGTCTTCTTTTCTCTTTTCTTTTTCTTTTCATTTCTTTTCATATCATTTTTCCCTCAGTTCTAGACCGGCATCGTACCTAGTATGGCATCGAGATCTCTCTCAGAATCATCGGTCCCAGACTGGCATCAAGCTCTCGCTTGGAATCATCAGGCCTAGCCTGTATCTCATATCTCAGTGTCACACAATAATGCAACACAATGAATGATCAATGCATTCATATATCACAATCTCGTAATCTCAATCACGTATGCTCAAACATGCTCAATATAGCAATCATGTGCTTTCTCATATATCAATCTCGTATGAATATCAAATAAAACATCTGGAGCATTTTAACCAAACATATATAAACCAAACGTCAATATATCAATCAGAGCATACCAAACTCAAACAAATAAAGTTCATAAAAATGAACAGCAAGGCAAGTACAACAACATGCCAAATAATCACATAATCGCATCGTAACAATGTTACAAAGAACATATCAAACATAATACATATCACTCATAATAAGTTTTTCAAAGCTTATATCAAATATCCAAACTTGGTACCAAACTAATAAGAATCAATCATAATAAAATATCAATCAACCATATGTCAATTAAGACATACGTTCCTCAATCCATTCAATTCCATTTTGTAACATTCATAAACCAAACACGTCGTTCTCATATTCACTAGACTTTATCTAACAACTCAACATTTCATTATAGGCATTTCTACTTAAATAGAATAGGCCTAACGCAAAGTACGAATCAATATAAGCGTAAGAACACTTACCTCGAATATAATCAAATATTCAATCTCCATCCAAATGTCATACAGATCCTCCTGTACGAAATTAAGTATCCATATATCATTAATTTCTCCTTTTCACATCAAATCAAACCTTAGACTCATCTAAGCATAATTCTAACCCTTAGTTTATAATTTCCAGCAAAATCCTTTGTAAACCCTAAGTCAACCCTGGGTTTATACGTCTTTTTATCAAACCCTTCTTCCTAAAATCCTTCCTAACACATATTTAATATCAATTCAAGTTCCTTCTATGGAATTCCATTATTTCTAGCATCAAAAGCTCAATTAACAGCCAACCAATTCATCCAATATCAAAGCATAAACCATAAGTAAACTTTATATAATCTTTAATTAAGCTTACCTTGGGATTTAGGATGAATCTTTGCAAGATTTGTGTTTCTAGGAAGAGAAATGAGTTAGGAAGGGTTTGGGAATGAAAAATTCATCTCTGGAACGTTTTTTGATCGAAACTCTGATTTTCATCTCTTTTAAAGTGTTTTAAGTCGGTTAAAATAGAATATGGCCGTCTAGAACGGCCTCTGGAAACGGCCTATGGTCGTTTTTAATGGTCGTACCTTCATTATGGTTCAATTACAATGGAAACGGTTTATGGAAACGGTTTCCTGGCCGTTTCAGTTGGTGGTTCCCCCTTAATTTTAGCTCAAAATGTATTCTGGCAGCATTTTTCATCATGGTTTCATATAACCTTCTATAAACCTTTGATCAACCTTTATATATTAATGTTTAAACATTTATTTATCATAATTTTAAGACAAAAACTTTCCGGGATTATCGACGAAAGTTTTCTGGGATGTTACAATTCTCCCCATTTAGAAAATTTCGTCCCCAAAATTTCAAATCAAGGTATTCCTAAGTCAAGCTGACTTATTTTTCTTTCTAATTTACTTACAAGCAAGGCATCAATCAAAACACTATTCATAATAGTCATAGCATAAGAATATGCTTGCCAATTTTGGTTTCACTCTCAACTAACATCAATTCTCAAACGTATAGCACTTTTGAGTTTCACTCTAACTCAGCAAAAACTAAAGTCTTTCATCACAACTAAGTTCATATCATGTATATCATCAAAAATCATAATCTGTAACCACAATCATGTTTTTCTCATCATATCTCTCTCTACTATTTGTTCAATATCACTCACAGATATCTCTATGTTCATGCTCTTTGCTCTATCCGTAATCCCAATCCAAGGTAAATATCATGCCCAAGGTAGATATCAAGAAAAGAATTTTTATATATATGTGTTAAATACGAAAATAGACGAACTGTTTTACCTTGGTGAAGAAAAAGGACATAGGAAACCAACAATCGTTTCCATAATCAATAGATACTCTTGGCATTACGCTATAGAAAAGAGACGAACAAGAGTAAACCTCAAAAATTTCACATCAAAATTCTCAATTATGCAATCATTTCCACTTTCTGTTATTGAATTCTCTATATAGACGATAATATTCTCATCAACATAAACTCCAATGTCATATTTCACTACTCTCATACTTTTCACTTTCATATTGTGCCCTTTTTAACACTTAGTTCCTCAAAATCTCTTGTAACAACAGTGTTACTTCACTAGTAACTTGCAAAAACATCGCTAGTTGCTTTATACTAGATCATTTCTCTTAAAAGTTTTCCTTTGTTCTTAGACAGTTGGTTGTCTCTCACATTTTTTTTTCCGTGTCTAGGACGACATTTCTCAATTCAATCGTTTTAGTTTTTTCAAAATGGTTTGTGTTAAGAAACACATCTATCGTATCTTTATCATTTCAAGACGTGGCACAAATTTGTGAATTTACATTTGTTTCACTTCATTTATGAAGTTACTATTCTTGTCACTTATTTTCATCAATTCATGGCACAACTACCATATTTACAGGAAGAAAAGATGGTTACATCAGAGTTTGTCTCTCTTTCCATTAATTCTTTACGTATGTTCTAATACTTTACACCAGCATTTTAATTGAGAACGGTCTATATCTATACATTAATTCAACACGAAGGCGTGCCAATACACTAGAATAAACAATTTAGGCCAACACAAAATCATTTGTTAGACACGAGGTCGTGTCATATTTCAACACTAGGTCATATAATGTCCCTTGCACTATTTCTTATGTTCTATGCTCTCACATCTCACATGTGTATCTGTTTTCTCTGGTCATATGGTTCAATTCAACCCTTTCATCTGAGTCGTATATTATTTACACTTACTATTTTTGGTAGTTTTATTTCATTCACTACCAACATCAGAAAAGCATTTGTTCTAATCTTAAATATATATAGCTTTTCTCTGTTCTTATGATTTCATTCATCTATTTCAGCATACTTGTTTTCTTAACAGTTATCTAATTTAGGTTTGTGGTCGTCTTATTTCATTAACTACCCAACATCATAAGAACATTTTGTTATAAATATATTGTGGAAGGTGATCAGCTCTAGCGAGCGCACTAGAATCGATGCAGTTTTACCGCAGAAGTAAACTCTCAGGATCGAATCTCTTGAGGAACGATGTACTTAAGATGATTTGATGCTAAAAAGGAAATCAAAGAAAGCAATAAACATGGATGGGATTTTTGGGGTTTTGATTAAAAACAAGAAATATAAAGACAAACAACTAAAAATAAAGGTTCAACAATGGACTAAAAATATGGGTTTTCCTAGACTTCAATAGATGTCATACTTGGTTACTTAATGACTTGAGGCTAATGACGGT
>CANYCX010939121.1:0-11337 GCA_948193385.1 Breynia disticha f. nivosa | reverse complement strand
CATTAAGGATTTAAGGTAAGTTTTCCAAGCACAAACACCTTGCTTGAATGCATAATCAAATAATTGATTATGATTTGAATTGGATTGTTTTGTCATGGATAATATGTTGTTAAATTATTGATGGTAAATGGTAAACTTATTGTTGGCTTGTTGATGTCATGTTGTGAGTTGAGAATGCTTTGATTAATGTTGTAAATTATGTGATTTTCTATTATGAAATAATTGCATTTTGATGGTATGAATATTCGTTGTGAGGCATGAATAGAGGAGGAAAACGGGCCTGAACCGCCGGTTCGGGCCCAGAACCGGCGGCCCGAACCGTAATTATAAAAATTATTATTTAAACTTTTTATTATTTTATTAATTATAAAAATTAATAAATTATTTTGTTAGTGGGTTAGGAATTAGTATTAGTGGGTTAGGAATTAATGTTAGTGGGTTAGGAATTAGTGTTAGTGTGTTAGAAATTAGTGTTATTGGGAGAGAGAGAATACTATTTTATTATTTTGTTAGAGTTAGTGGTTTAGAAAATAGAGTTAGTGTGTTAAGTAATTGAAAAAATAAAAAGAAATAATAAAAAATTTAAGAAAAATAATGAAATATTAATAAAAAAAAATAAAAAGAAAAAAGGTTGAACCGGCGGTTAAACCGCCGGTTCAACGGTTCACCAATTGGTGAACCGTAACCGGCCCGCCCAGGGACCGGTTTTACCCGGTTCCGGGCCAGGCCGGTTTGGGCCCGTGAACCGGCGGGTCCGGCCGGGCCGGTTCCGGTCCGGCTCGCCGGTTCCGGGCTGGTTTTTCCTCCTCTAGATGGACAGCCTAGTAGAGTTCACAAATCCAGAGAAAAATGACAATAGAAAGATTGTTGATTGACTCTACTACTTAACTAGCTACTCCTAATACTGTATAGTACATGCAATCCACAGACCATGGAATAAGCAAATATATATATATATATGTATATATATTGGATTTTCATTATTTTCAGTTCTTTCACATCAATTCACTAAATCCCTCTCAAACCTTTCTCCTTGTATTTATTTATTGCTCCCACTTTTTGGGTTGTGCAATAATTCCCCATATAGAGATCTCCTAAATTTAAGCCGCAGAGTCTTTCTTCAGTGTTTGATTTTATTGCTTGATAGAAATGAACATGGATGTGGGTCAGATGCAAAGAACTTGGGTTGAATATACTAAGTCCTTGTTTAGAGAGGTAAATTGGATTGGAAAGATTTTGAACTTTATGTCATGTTTGTGGCTTTAGTGAATGTTTGTTGATTGATTTGGTTATGGTAATGTGTTTTTTTTTGGTGGTCGTTGTGTAGGGATTTTTGGATGGTCAGTTTCAACAACTTCAGATGTTGCAAGATGAGACCAACCCAGATTTCGTGGTTGAAGTTGTTTCACTTTTCTTTCAAGATTCTGAGAGGCTTCTCAATGATCTTACCATGGCTATGTAAGGCTTTTCTTGCCCTTTCTTTCTCTTTTGTGGTTAAAGTTTTGATCTTTCAATTGTTTCTGGTCCATTATAGTATTTGTTGTATCAAAATCTTTGCTTTATTTGAAATTGTCTTTGTTCCTCTTTCTAGAGAACAACAAGCTGTAGATTTCAAAAGGGTTGATGGTCATGTTCATCAATTGAAGGGTAGTAGTTCCAGGTAAACATTCTTGATCTTCCTTTAAGGTCTTTTTGAGACACTAATTGGTCAATATGCTTTAAGAGGAAAACTTTGGAAGTAAAGAAACTAATCTGAATCATTTTAGTATATGGTTAACATTGAATACGGTACTAGAATTGCAACGTAGAACTTCTATAATTGTTGGCGTTTCTTTTCTTTTTCTCATTTTTAGTTATAGTTTAAAAGATGGAGACTGTTTAATTTGAAAATTTTCCGTTGTTTTCTATGAATAAATGCTTTTCCAAATACATTTTTTTAAGTAGAAAGTAGAGACAAGATAGAAAGCTGAAACAGAAACAGTTTACCAAATTAAACGATAATCTTTTCTGTTAACAGCATTGGTGCACAGAGAGTCAAAAATGCCTGCATTGCTTTCCGCAGCTTCTGTGAGGAGCAGAATACTGAAGGGTAGGTTGTTGTACCACAGCTCAGTCTGGCTTGTCTCATGCTCAATTAGTATATTTTATGTTTGAAGATTTAATTTTCTGATTAACGTTTGTTTAACTTAATTATAGATGTCTCCAATGTCTGCAACATGTAAAACATGAATACTATCTTGTGAAGAACAAGCTTGAAGCTCTTATAAGAGTGAGTACTGTTCATTATTAATTTGGCTGAGCGCTCGTTAGTTGGCGACAGGCCTGTTTTCGTCTTGTTAATTGATTGTTGCTCATAGCGGTATGTTTTGTTGCAGTTGGAGCAGCAGATAGTGGCAGCTGGTGGGTCAATTCCAATGGAGGAATTGACGTTTTAAGCTAGTAAAGGAAAGCAAGTCAGATGGGATGTAGAGAAGCTTTTATCTTCGCTTTTTGTTCTCTTTGGTGTTTCCACTGTCGTTGTTACAAGTTTATGTTTCACTAATGAAGTTGTGCTTGTATGATTTTCATGAAGATGTTGCCACTTCTTCTAACAATGTTGTCCCAAGTTGAGAACATTATGTCTCTAATTAGTTCTACACCTGTTTTGCCTCATGCTCTTTGTCCAGTTGGATTTTTAGTTGTAAAATCAGTTGGTTGCAAAATGTTATAAAATGTGGCAAGAGTTTATTTCATCAGCCATCTGCAGCAGTTCTTATTGTTCTTTCATTAAATTGAATGTAAACAGGTAAGATCCTACAAGAGGTCTCTTACATTTTGGTGCCTGTGAGAGTATGAATTGTATGAAATAAACTACAGTAAAGCTGCTTTGCACTAATTTTTTTTTTTGTTTCCAAGAATTTAGAGGAAAATAAATTCCTGTTTATCACCCTTATGCATCAGGAAACATTTATATCAGTTTGATTCTTTGGTTGGCTCCAAATTCTGGTCTGTTGAGCAAAGCTTCCAACAACAGCTGATTGCTTCTTGCTGCCAAGTTGATTCGCAAAAAGGTCGTAATATGCTGTAGCATCTACATTTTCCAGTACTCTAACAGGTTTCCCTTGTTTGAGGTCTACCACAGTTTGCCCATCTGTCGATTCAACGCCTTTGGCGATGATCCTAACGGGCTTGATTTGCAGAGATTGCTTCAGCAAGGACTGGTCATCACCCAAGACCACCGCGCCGATGATCTCCCCTAAGAATGTATCCTGAAGCACAAAAGCCACTCAGTTTCTGTGGCCAAAGAAGAAAAAGAAGATTCTCACCAAGAAATTATCCAATCTGTAGAGGAAAATACCATGTGTTGATATCTTTCATGGATTTGTTGTAGCCGGTAAAGCCTCGACAGTAAACGGTGTGCAAATGATGCTTCGGGAGTCTTCTTGGCTTTGCGAAGTGTTTTCAGGATCGTGGGGAAGGAACTGACTCTGCGTTGTACACCAAGCGGCACGAGTGTAATGTCCAGTGATGAACCGAAAACTATCTTTGCAGCCAAAGGATCAAGAAACATGTTCATTTCTGTCAGGTCATTAGACTGAACTGTCATGACATTTCCTTTGTCCAAATTACTTCCACTTATGTGTCCTCCAACAACATAAACACCCTGCAATACATTTCCAGCGTTGCATAAGCTCGCACCGCGGCAAGAACGTCAAAAACAATGGATCATAAACTCGCTGACCTGAATCGAAGATGTTGCGTTGCTGCGTTCACTGATAATTTTAGCCAAACTAGTTAATGGTCCATTCGTCAACATGGTAATCTTCGATCCTGGTGCTAATGTTTTTATGACCGAGTCCCAAACCTCCAGTGCTAGAGGCTGTCTAAGTTCAGGATGGTCTGTGTCGCGAGGTGCTCTGAATTTTACGGAGTTTTCTGCAGTATATCTTGGTGGAAACCAAAAAAAGAAATGAACTTCAGTGACAACAATTTATGACGTTGAAAGATTATGATTTTATCAAAAACATTAATGTACCTTCTAGGACTTCTTGGGAGATTGCGAGCGAGACCATACAGAGTATCAGAATCCAAAAGTCCACCACTGCCATGTGGGATGGCCTTAACATACTTACAGTCTCCAACAGCAGAGAAAATAGGATCAGACTGGTTTGTTGCAAATACATCTCCTAAACCTACTGGTATATCATCACGACCCATCATATGTAACAAATCATAAACCACATCTATTGTTGCTGCATTTGCCCATCCTGTTGGACTAATAATAATGGCCTGAACGCAAATAAACAACTTAGGATCATACTTGTCATATCAGCTGGTATATACCTTTGTTCAATGAGAAATATTGAGGTAGTAGTTACCTTCAGGTTGATCACTTCAATTGGTACTTTAAGCAGATAAAATAAAGCCAAGAAATCTCCAGCACTCATGTCCATGTCAAAAATGACAGGTTTTCCCAATTTTTTGTTACCAAAGTGTGGTTTGTACAGGACTTCTCTGTAATGAGGAAATTGTGTTGTGAAGTTGAACCTTCCAGCTTGTTGAGGTTGATTCAGAACCTGTTTTAGTACATAATTACAAAATCAGTTGTAAGAGGACAATTTGGAAGCATTTCAGGATTATTTTGAAGCTCAAATTTAACTATGCAATTTAAATAACTTACATCTAGGAAACTCCTGAAAAATGCTCTGTCAAGTTTACTATTGGTGTCAGGATTAGCCTTGGCTCTTGTAGCAACAAGGACACGTACAGAATCAGTCCTTGTCTCCTCTGTATAGCCATCCTATAGGGACAGAACCAGAAATATTTTTTAGGGGGCGAAAATATGAGCTAAAAGTGGTATAGGAAAAAATACCGGCAAGTGGGCAGTACTATACAAAAATAAGGCGACCGACCTCTCGCCCCCTCTAATTCCGTCCCTGTTATACAATGTAGTCGGATACCACAAATGGACTTTGGAGGAAAGAAATTCACCTTGCATTTTCCTTTGCCATGCTGAACAATACAAAATGGATCTCGGAGACTTGTCTGAACATGGCCACTGTGGACTCCACCTTTCTTGAGATTAAATTTTGGAACTTTACGGCCATCAAAGAATGGATTTGATCCATCATATACACCGTAAGGTTTGTTCGAGGTTACTACAGTTATGTTCATATACTCCATTTCTGCAAATTCGTTCTCTCCACTGTGGTTTTTCGAGTTCTGCATGATCGAGACCATCACTCCGGACGTAAACGAGTCCCACATAAAATAGCTCTGCAAGTTTTAGTAGCATGCATTTTAGTTTCAGTGTTGAATTGAATGTTCCTCGTGAGTTTTTTCGAAGGGTCTCAGTCAATACCGTGTAGAATTGGTTGTCAAACCAAGTGTCACGAGCCATCTTTAAGGACTGAAAGCAGTATTGTGCCTCATAGGTCTGCTGGTTTTGCTCAAATGCCTGGAAAAAATTCTGATTGATAGGAATGGTATTTGTAGCATCCAGAGGCACAATTGTGATTGGAATTCCAGAATGAATAACCTGAAAAAGTTAATCAGACATCTCGATGTTACTAATGCATACAAAAATTAGAACATAGTTTTACTGAACATTGGTTGAAACTGAAAGACCTGATACGCTGCAAAAGGATCTGCAAAGATATTAAACTCGGCATAAGGATTACTAGTGTAGTCTGTAAACAGATTGCCGCGGTCACCGCACTGTCTCGGCTGGCAGGAAGAGGTAGAGTTTTCCGGACAACAACCCGTCGGATTTCTAGACCTGACGCCTCCACCCATGATATAGATGTGCTCAATGTTCCTCTTCAGGTGCGGATAACTCAGAAGAAAAACGCCAATATTTGTATGACCTCCTATAACGAGAAGCGTTATAGGACCTGCAGATATTTTCTCTATCAGAACTTCTTGGGCGGTAGGTTGTCGAAGAGGAGAATATTTCCTGTTTCCCTGGTTTATTAGCAAATCTGTGAGCTCTGCATTTACAAATACGCAAAGACAGAAAATAGAAGACGAGTTCTTTCTGCGCGAAGCTGAAGCTTAATCAGGCATGGAAAAATTTATAATTCAGGTAAAACTCAAACAATATGAGCTGATTGATCCAGGCAGGTTTACCTGTGGGAGGAATGCTTTTCTTAAGCCATAGTTAGAATCAATATCTAAACGGCCTCCTAGTCCAACAGGAATAGCTTGCCTGTATCTGCACTCTCCTGCAGTTGTATTTCCCTGTAAGTTGAATGATTTCATGTTATTGAGGTGTCCACAATGAAAGATGTTCATTGAAAATGGTGATTTATTAACGAACCTGTTCGATCAAAGGAAGATATCCGCCAACATTTGGGAGTATGGTACCATTAACGAGGATCCCACCTTCTCCTCCAACTCCAACAGGAATATCGTCGCGACCCATCATGTAAAGCAGGTCATAAACTTGGTTCACAGCATGCCCAGCATCAGTCCATGCATTTGCACTGATCGTGATTGCCTGTCATAACCAGATTGAAATCACGACACTCTTTTCTGTTAAAATCCTGACTCAACCTGAATAACTAAACTGGAAAAATGATGGCTAAATCAATGAACTCGAACTTTTTTTTTATGAGAAACTGAAACAAGTTGAAAACATTAGATCATTTCCTGCAAATTTTTCAGAATACAGCAAACAATAAAATTCCAAAGTTGTGTTCATCATTATATAAGAATAAAGACTCACCTCCAGTTCAAACTCTGACCTGTTAAGCTTCAACAGGTACAGAAGAGCAAAGAAGTCATCAGTATCAACATCTGTATCTACAAGAAGTCTATATGGTTTCCCCTCCACAATGTCTAAATTAATCACAGAAACGCCTATTAAAACCATTAAAACAACCCAGAAGCTCCTCTGCAACACCATTCTTTCTGTTCCAATCACAACCACCTAATCGTCTCTTCTTCCCCTCCAAAACTCCACAGAGACCAGCTGTTGCAAACTGGCACATCCACTTCATTTTATAACAAAAACAAAACAAGGAATCACACAACCATTTCAAAAAAATACAAAAAAAAAACAGACAAAGAAGATGGCAATTATGTTTTCACAAGTAGTAATAGAATAGATTCTTGGAACTTTGATAACTCTGAACAGAAAAAGGAAAAGAGTTTCCGTAAAAGTATGAATGTGTTTATATGATACAAATGACATTTAAGCAGTCATGTCTGTAGCTGGAAAAGAGTTTCATGTTCATACATATGATCTTGTTTGAAAACCATTTTTTTTCTGATTTTAACAGAAACCAAACTCATGATTAAGAACAGGAACACAAGTTTATTAAATATCTTATTGAAGTGATCATAAAAATCTTACCGCGAATAATTAAACTCCTCTTTCACTGACGACAAAACGAACAGGCTTCAACAGCTTTCTGAATATCTAGCATGGATTAAGCAGAACAATTGTTGAAAGAAATGGCTAATGATAATATCTGCGAAAAGTGCATATTTTTTTGTGCATATATGTTAGGGCATCATGGGTAAGACCACCATAAAATAATATTTAGTATATTATAATTTAATATGAACCCTTAAGAGGAGGCTCAATTAGGATTATTTTTATTTAATTGAGAATACGTAGATTACGTAAAATTCTGAATAAATCAAAGACTCAGATTTATTTTTATATTATTAAATAGTTACGAACTATTGTCTCAATAAGACCTCTCAAAGAGGAGACTCATAGTAAAAGTCTTCGGTATAATATTCTGTCGTATATGTGTTATATGTATAACTGTTTTTCAGTCTTTGTGTTGTTTCGCACAATTGTAGCCCGAGTTTTTCATAATTTAGTTTTGGCAGTTCCTTAAGTTTTAAAATAATGGACAAACGTCAGCAAATTAGAAAAATTTTACCACGAATTAATTTATAAAAGACTCATAAAACACTGCAATTATATAAAAAATATTAAAAATAATTACGCATATAACACACGAACGACAAAATATATTAGCGTGTTGTAAATTCAATTAATGAAAGTGCAGAAGCTTACTATATTATATAGAAGATGTTATGGCGTGCTTTGATTTGCAATTAAGTAATAATCTTTATGAATTGTGTGGAGATTTTCTTAAATGTGATAATGGCAGAATTCCCAGTCAAGTGGCGATTCTTCGTAGCTGTTTCTGCTGAATTGCCTTTCCTCTTCCTCAATGTAAATTGTAACGTTTTTTTTCTAAGAACGCGGCCAAAAAATTGCTTATTGGACCAGTAAGCATTAGTTCAAATCTACCAAGCTTTGACTTTCCAATTCCAACTTCCGAACCATAACACAATTTGAATACACATTTATGATACGATACGAACGACATGAATTTAATTTTTATAGCGTTTATGCCACAAATAATAGTGTTTAATAAAAAATAACATTAATCACTGAGCGTGTAGATCAACTGATGTGTGGTTGTTCTAGCTTAATCAGAGATTTCGAGTTCGAGTCTTGAGTACGCAGCTACGTTAAACACTCGGTTGGGAGAGTTTTGCTGCCCTTGTTGTGGTCATGTCCGGCCAAGATACCACTACACAATTATTGGGAGAGTTTTGTTGCCCTTGTTGTGGTCACAATTATCACGTGTTTAACATGAATTATCAGGTCTTCATCACATGTCGACTTCCTAATTTACTCCGTTCATCAATAAAAGCATAACTTTTATAACTCGCTTCATCAATAAAATGATATTATAAGAAGAGACACGATAAAATTAATGATCGGGTGCATGAATTAAGTTGATAATGAGACAAAGGAGGGACAAAAGGGTAAGACAAGAATCAAGGTTGTTGGTAAATCTTCACTTTTTTAAACCTTTTGAGATCACTGATGTGAAAGATCGGTCGTCCATTCAAAAAGTCCAAAAACGAAAGGTGAAATGCTAAGTCAGCAAAGATTCAATACATGCCACGCTGTCCATATCTGCCACCTATAATTTTTTGATTTGACACCTCATGCTTTTATTGGACCCCACATGTCTGATAGTGATTGGATCTCTCCGTTTTGTACGTATTTCTTCGACTCATGGGTGTCGTTTTGTTACGGCTTTTCCCACGTGGCTTCCACCTTTTGATTTACCGTTTTGACCGTTGCATTTGTCGGAAAGTTCGGAATATTACACAGAACCCACTCGAGTTTTTAATTTCTTGCGCATAAGTCACTCAACTATTCTTTCTTTTATTTTCCCTATGAAAGATCCTGACTTTCGTGCTCTGGTGGGTCTCCGAGATCCTTTCGATGACCTATGTTGCGTTGAAGGGATATTTATATGATCCGATCGATTGCGTAAAGCACGCGGTAGCAACAAAACCGGGGAAAGCATACAGAAAAGACAGTTTTTTTCTATTCTAGTACTATTAGATTAGTATTAGTTAGTGATCCCGGCTCAGTGAGTCCTTTCTTCCGTGATGAACTGTTGGCATCAGTCCTACTTTTTTCTTTTGGTTAGTAAAGCTTTGGATTCATTGCGTAGAAGGTACAACTGTCGATTCCTGTCAGTCGTATCGTGCTATTTTTATTAAATATTACTATTTGTGACATAAATATTTCAAAAACTCAATTCATGTCATTCGTGTCGTGTTATAAAAAATGCGTACTTGTAAATTATATTATCATGTCATAAATTGACAGCTCTAATCAAACCACACTAAGATGTAAGAATTGGCTTTTAGGCCAGTGAAACATTTAAGTTGCGAAATGGAATTATGTAATTACCTACGTGGCACGTATTATTTGTTATTTTTAAATTATAAAGGGTTATTTCAACTTTAGAGCAATAAGTTTTATTAATAAAACAGGTTAAAAATTAGATTCCATAATTAAAACCAATTTAAAGATTGAGACTATGATTTTTGTGCCAAAAAAATATTTTTTTCAAATGTTTAAGTCGTTAAGGAGAACTCTTCTCAAAGTAATGTCTTTTAATTTTTTTTTATCAAATTTATAAATTATTTTCATTCCCAAAAATTATAATTAAAACAAAAATTGTAATTTTATATGTGAGTATGTAGACGAATAATACGATATAGGCAAAATAAAATATGAATTGCACGTCCAATTTAGTATATATGCTTATTAATTAATTATTGCTTAAATAAAAAGTTATTCTGTTAATGCAACATGTCAAATTCTTCTTCAATTCACCAACAATTGAATAACCAAATTCTTTTCCATATGGTACTAGAAAGTAAAATAAAAGGATAACTACTCATATTATTTACAATTTTTTAATCTATAATTAATGCTCTCTATTTTTAATCTACAAAATTTATTTTAAAATAATTATAATTTTATAATTTTATTTTATTTATTTAAAATAATTTTACTCAAATTTCAATTAGAATTACTCATTAATTATATTTTTGTTTCTCTCATAATTTTTTATAACTTATTAAAGATATTTCTTAATTTATGTGTACATTCTTAAAATTTTACGAGACAAAAGAGGTGTATTTAATCACAAGTTAAACAGGTCCATAAAAATTTTGTCTGTAGGTTAAGCAAAAAAGATATCAACCAGCACATTGAGAGTGCAGGGTTCAATCTCTGATTTCGTAACGGTACTAAAGAAGGCATACAAGTTCTGACTTGCTGGTTTATCAGATTTTTTAAGACTCTCTATCCTTAGTTCATAAATTAGTCCGACTCATTTCTAAAATTCTATGAAAAGAAAGGTACATAATGGAAAATATAAAAACAATATTCTGTTTTTTATTGTGAATGTGGGAAAAGGTGCTTTGCTTTGTTCCACTTCCACATCCACTAATTAATGAAAACTTATTTATAATAATAATGGTCAAACCTCACATTTAGACTTGATGATGGGTTTTTGACACGTATTATAGAGCAATGAGTACCCAACACTTTTACGCTCTTTACTCATTACCAAACTTACAAATTTTACTCTTAATTTAAGTTACTCAGAATAATTATAAAAAATTTTCTCTTCAAAATTTATTTAGAAGTTCAAGTTAATCTCTATAGTTTTAAAAATGTTAATCTGCAGTTTTTTTTAAACAATATCCGATGAAAAATGATAAACAGCTATAGTATGAATAATTATGTCATGATTATTTTAGTAAATAAGTGGTGAATATTAACTAATATATATTTGAAACACATTTAACGATCTCTTGCATTGAAATCTTATATTTAAAGACATTTTAAATAATTTACTTATAATAAATATCCATAATGTAGTTGTGTATATGCTCTTAAATGTTTTTTTTATGAACCACAAGATATTTTGGATACTCCAGACTAATCTTCTTTCGAGCCGAAAAAGATCAAAGGACGACAAAGCTCTCCCAACCGAGTTTTAACGCAGC
>CANYCX010938968.1:0-17992 GCA_948193385.1 Breynia disticha f. nivosa | reverse complement strand
CGCGTTTTATTTTCCCACACCGCGTACTCTGAACGACCACGCGTTTTATTAAATTCGGACTACGCGGGGTGGGCGCGACACCGCGTACTTTCATTTCACACCGCGTAGTTCAGACGACACCGCGTTTCGGCCTGTTTTCCGACAAATTTTGATGAAAATATAACATATAATTTTAGTATTAGTGTATTTTTACATAATATGTTTATGTAATCATATTTTATTTAATAAATAAGATTTAAAATGAAAATAATTTTGAATATTTATTTTAAGAATTAAATAAAATTAAAATGTCTTATGAATGACATATTTGGTTGTTCACTTGTCTTGATTTATAAATATTTTATATTGTAATTGTGTATGGTTGTCCCTATTAAGGGAAATGTTACTTATTGAGTTTCAAAACTCACGGTTATTTTAAAACCCTGCCTCGTCCGGGCAGATTTCGTAAGTAAAAATTTTGGAATTTCAAAGACGATCAGTTTGGACACTTGACTCGCATCACGGATTAAAGAAAAGGTGGGCAATGCACAGGATATTTTCTCTCTCCCGTTTTTTCTTATGTTTATGGAAGAGTGTATTTGATATATTTTTTTTATAAATGTAAATTTTTAAATAGGATTAGATTAAATTCTTTTCCTATATAACCCTTAATTATATTTAGTAAATATGTGTTTTAAATTATGAAGGATGATTGTATGTAAATTCCATATAAATGTTTTGTTGTATAATTTAAATTTCGAAAACTATTTTCTAAACTTGATGTTTGGGATTTTAATTGTTATCTTAGAGTAAAAATTAAATAAATATCTAAGGTAATAATTAAAATTTTGAGCGTCACATATTATACTGTAGATATGATTAACATAAGATGTGTTGATTAAGCTTTATGCTTGGTATGTGGTTCTTATATGAGTTAGTTGTACTTTGCTTGGATTCTACTCTTAGTTGATCAGTTGAGTTTTGTATGCTAATTGCAAGCGACATGTATAATATATTGGGTAGGTATATGTTTTAAAGCACATAAACACTACTCAAAGAACACGAAAACAGAATTGGATTGGTAAAGTTCGTTACTCAGCATGTCACTGTGTTGGTCAACACGCCTTGTGCTGTTGGGTAATCTGGGAAAGATTATGAGCACACCCTCGTGCTCAAGGAGACGCGATCGTGTTTCCTGGAAAATGATATGATCGAGCATGGCTCGTGTTAAGGTTGGCACGACGTGTCGACTGGGAAATCAGAGATGAACACTTCCTCGTGTTTATCGAGCACGCCCGTGCTTATTGAGTTTTCCCTGCACTTCATTTTAACAACAATCTAATTAGCACTTACTGAGTATATTTATACTCACCCCTTTGTTTGTTTTAATGATGTGCAGGTACAACAGGATTCCTACGAGGAAGATTCGAGCATGTATTAAGAAAACTTGGATAATGTTCGTAAAAGAGTTTTCAATTGCTTTACACTTTGTGTTATCACTTTCTTGTATAAAGTTTTATACATGATTATTGTTAACTCTTCTTAATTATCCATGTTTTTATTGAATGAATTTGAATTTTCAGAAATTAACATTTGGTTATTATTATTCTTATTTTAAAAGCGAGTTCAAATTGGGAAATTTATTTTAAAAATTTGAGCTCCACATTTAATGGTATCAAAGTAGGGAGTAGATATCCTTGGGAAGATACATTATTTTTCGGGTCTTATGAAAGATGTTTGGAAAAACAATGACTTGGGTTTTGAAAACCGTAAATGTTTTAATAAAATCGTTGTGCTTCGACCTTGTGGAATCCTCGTATTGATAAGGTATGATTTCTTAACTGTAATTTAAAAGTTCTTTGTGAAAGATAATTGCAGGTTAAAGGCCAAAATATGATTGAGAAAAATACTAAGTGAAATGAACTCATAGAGAATTACACGAATGTACTTTACCCTGAAAATGATGACCACGGTTATTGATATTGCTGAGCAAAAACTCGAGAGAAAACTATTGGTCGAATATTTTGACGAGATATTAGAGTGAGAGGAGCAGGAGGTGGGAGGAGCTATTCCACCAGGCCTCCTACTTCCCAAAGCTGAGGATCGGGTACTTGTACGAGTAGAGATACCAGATCATTGTGTTATAATTGCCATCAGCCAGGACACTTTGCCAGAGACTGTCTAGAGGGGAGAGAGCCACAGGGAGGAGGTGTTCTCAGACAAAGTAGTGTGGGTGATAACAAAGCAACTGCATCAACTAGTGCTAGTCAAAGGATAAGTGGATAAGGAGTAGGTACTACCTCAAGAGGAGGAGTAGCCTCTAGAGGTAGAGCAACTTTACATTTAGGGACAACAACTCAGGTCTGTGTTTTTTCTATAATCAGGGATGAGGCAACATATAATCTGGACGTCATCATTAGTACAGTTTATATCTTTACATATAATACATTAGTGTTGATTGATCCGAGTTCTACTTGTTCATTTGTGGGTAAGACTGTGGTAGAGCTGATAGGGGGTAGTGTAGAGCATTTAGGATATGTAGTCGCTATTTCTATTCTAGCAGGAGGTACAATGCTGGTGAGACATATGTTGAGAAATTGTGAGCTAAAAATTAGCGAGTTAGAGTATTTGGCGAATTTAATTATTCTAAAGATGGCATATTTTGGGATCATCCTAAGGATGGATTGGCTATTTAAAAGTAGAGTTATGGTTGATTGTTATGCAAAAGAGGTAGTAGTAGAAGTTGAAGGTGAAAGAAAGGTGTTGTTAGTCAGAGAACGAAAAGTCATTCCTTCCTATTTAATTTTAGCAGCCATTACTGCTAAACTGATGAGAGATGAATGCGAAGCTTTCTTAGTTTGTGTAATAGATTTAAGCAAACCAAAGTCAGAGGTGAAGGATGTAGAGAAAGTAAGGGAGTATCTAGAGGTATTTCCATAGGAGTTACTTAGATTGCCACCGTAGAGAGGTAGATTTTAGGATTGAGAGAGTACTGGAAGCATCACAATATCTATAGCACCATATAGAATGACAACTGTAGAGTTATAGGAGTTGAAGAGACAGTTAGAGGAGCTATTAGATAAAGGTTTTATCAGGTCGAGTGTATCACCTTGGTGCACGCCAGTATTGTTTTTGAGAAAGAAAGATGGGAGTATGTGATTGTTCATTGATTATCGTCAACTGAATAAGGTGACAGTTAAGAACAAGTATCTATTGCCACAGATATATGATCTTATTTATCAGTTGACATGAGCTACTATGTTTTCTAAAATCGACTTGAGGTATGGATATTGGCAGTTGAGGGTAGACGAGAGTTCTATATCGAAGACGGTGTTTAGCACTCGATATGGTCATTTTGAGTTTATAGTGATGTCATTCGGGCTGACTAATGTGCAGCAGCTTTTATGGCTTTGATGAATAAGCTATTTCAATCATACTTGGGCCAGTTTGTAGTGGTTTTCATTGATGATGTTCTGGTTTACTTGAAAGACAAGAAAGAACACAAGGAACATCTTTGAATTGTGTTGGAGTTACTGAAGGCAAAGGAGTTATATGCCAAGTTCAGCAAATGTGAGTTCTGGATGGAAGAAGTGGTCTTTTTAGGTCATGTGGTATCAGCAGAGGGTGTTAAACCGGATCCTAACAAGATCAAAACAATGAAAGAATAGGAAGCTCCTAGACAGAGGTGCAGAGTTTCTTAGATCTAGCAGGTTATTACAGGAGGTTTATCTAGGATTTCTTAAGATTATCTAAATCGATGACTTCTTTATTGAAGAAGAATGCTCTGTTCATTTGGGATGAAAAATTTCAGAACAGTTTTCAGGAGCTAAAGAAGAGGTTAGTAGAAGCTCCAGTTCTGATGTTACCGACCAAGAAAGGTGGAATTGTAGTCTATTCAGATGCGTCTGGAGTAGGGTTAGGCTGAGTTTTGATGCAGAACAAATGAGTGATTGCCTATACCTCACGATAGTTGAGACTACATGAGGTTAACTATCCTACTCATGATTTGGAGTTAGCTGCGATTATTCACGCTTTGAAGGTTTAGAAATATTACTTGTACGGAGAGATGTTTTAGATCTTTACGGATCACAAGAGTCTTAAGTATATTACTACACAGAGAGAGTTGAATCTAAGGAAGAGACGGTGGATTGAGCTTTTAAACGATTACGATTGCACTATTGAGTATCACCCAGGGAAGGCGAATGTAGTCACCGATGCTTAGAGTCAAAAAGGAAAAGAGGATGAGGATTCTGTTACATACAGGGCAGAGTCTTTATTTGCATTACGAGAGCTCAGAGTGCAGTTAGATCTGATTGAGGATTAGATGTTGGCTAATATACGAGTGAGACGTTGCATGCGAGAGTTGATAGCTGAACGACAGAAGGAAGATGAGCATTGGATGTGATTTAAGAAGAAATTTGAAAAGGGAAAACTGAATACAGCTCACAGGTTAGATGATGAAGGTGTGTTATACTACAAGGGACAGTTGTGCATTCCAGACATAGCTAATTTGAAGGAAAATTGGATTATTTAAGAACATTCTTCACCATATTCAATAATCCTGGAATTACTAAAATGTATCTACATATGCGAGATATGTACTGGTGGGTGAATATAAAATGAGAGATAGCAGAGTTTATGGCTAGATGTCTACCTTGTCAGAAGATCAAGGCAGAACATCAAGCTTCAGCTGGAAAGTTGAAACAGTTAGAGATTCCAAAGTGGAATGGGAGAAGATCACTATAGATTTTATTGTGGGATTACGGGGGACGTTTAGACGTCACGATGCTGTTTGGGTCATAGTGGACGGGTTTACTAAATCGGCACACTTCTTGGTTATACGACAGGATGATACCGTAGATAAACTTGCTAGTTTGTATGTTGATGATATAGTGAGGTTACGTGGAGTTATTTTATTGATTGTGTCTGATCATGATCCATGGTTCACATCGCGATTCTAGAGGAATCTACAGGATGCGATGGGTATCTGATTGCAGTTTAGTAATGCATTTCATCGTTAGACCGACAGACAGTCTGAGAGGACGATTCAGACAATTGAGGATATAATGAAAGCGTGTGTTTTAGAGTATGGAGGTAATTGGAACAATCATTTTCCTTTCATTGAGTTTGCATTAACAGTTATCGTTCGAGTATTAGAATGTCACCTTACGAGGCTTTGTATGGGAGGCGATGCTAGAGTCCAGTGTATTGGGATGTTGAGGATTTGCGACAGATAGAGGGACTAGAGTTAGTTCAAAAAACTCTCGAGAAATTTAATGTTGCGAAGAGATGTATGCAAGCGACTCAGGATAGACAGAAGAACTACTTTGACAGACATCATCGGGAGATAGCATATGAGGTTAGGGTTTCACCCTGGAGAGGCATGATTAGATTCGAGAGGAGAGGTAATTTGAGTCTGAGGTATGTAAAACCGTATGAATTATCAAGATAGCTGGACCACTTACCTATAGATTACGGTTACCAGAGGAGTTGTCCCAACTTCATAATGTTTTTAGGTATCTATGTTGAGGAGGTACTGATCTGATCCGAGTCATGTACTTAAGGCTCCAGAGTTGGAGATTTCAGAGGATTTATTTTACGAGGAGTCTGTTGAGATTTTGGATCGACAGATGAGACAGTTACAAAACTGGAAGATTCCTATGATATTGGTGAAATGGAGTTTTCATTCACCAAAGGAAGCTACCTGGGAGGTGGAAAGTGATATGCGACAATAGTATCCGTATCTATTTCCAGAGTCAGAGGCTTGATTAGATTTGAGGTGAGCTTGTTTGTTGCTGCAAATTTTACCATTTTGGTAAGTTAAGTATTAAGTGTAAGTGTTTACACTTAAGGTATACTTAAGCTAAGTTTGGAATTCATAGCAAATTCAGCTGATTCAAATTTTGGGGGCAAAATTTCCCAAGGGGGAGAATTGTAACACCCCAAAAATTGTTAGAATTAATCTATATGGAAAATAGATTAAAACAGAATTGAATTGAAATGAATTCGGAAAAGTGCTGAAAACAACAGATGAGCGCGGGCTGGAGCACGATCGTGCCGGAGGGCGTGCTCACCTTTGTTGGGAATGATCAGAACGATCTCATGCACGAATAGAATAAAACTCGTGCCAGAAAAATAAGACTTGAAAAAATAAGATCTCATGCACGACTTGGAGCACAACCCGTGTTGAGGTCATGTCGATTGGGAAATTTTTAAACAAAATTTATGTAACACTGTTTCATTGAGTAAACATAGCAAAAACGAGAGAAAACGTGAGAGAAACTCTAGAAACCTGCTAGAAGTGTGTGTAAGTAAAGAGGAACTCATTTTCTTGTCAAATTGAGAGCTAAGGACAATAAGGTAAGGTTTTGGCTTATTTAGTTTGAGTAAGCTTATAAACTTTGAATTGATGAATTTTCAGAAATGATGAGAAATAACTGAATTAGATGTTGAATTGGTGTGTGATAATGGAATTGGGGTTAAGAGAACCTATGCAGAGGATAAATTATTTGAAAATAAGACTTGAAAAAATGGGTCTTACATGTGATAAAAGGACGAAGGAGAGGAAAGGAAAGTAGAGGAAAAAGGGTTTTGGGCAGAGTAATTTGGGAGGAGAGGTATAGAGAAAAATAAGAGAAAAAGACGAGAAATTAAGAGGGTTTAGCTAGGAATTGAGCTGGATAACAGATAATCGATCGTAAAATTGAGCAGGATATCAATTGATAAGTTGTTATTGAAATTCTCGGAGTGAATTTACAAAGTTTATATATAGAATTGATTGTGAATTTAGCTTAAAAGTTAGAAATTTTGAATAATTGATAAGATAAGAAATTGATAGGATTAAAATAGGAGAATGCATATTAATATGTTGTTATATATTGAATTTTATAGAAAGTTTCGTATATGATTATATAGGACGACAGACTAGATGAGCAGGACAAGACCAGAGCTCGTATCTTTCAGAGTATTTTATCTAGCAGATGAGTAGTCTAACTCACTTAAAATACGAATTATTTTGAAATTTAAATACATGATAGTATGTGATTATTTTTAATATATATAAATTACGAAGAAAAGATAAAAGTGGAAATAGATATAATTATACACGAATATGCTAAAAATGAAAACAAATGCGTATATATGATTGAATTGCAAATAGGTTCATACGAAGCAAAATGCGAACAGGTTTGAGATTGATTATACAATTGCATGATATATATGTATATGCAGGTGTTGTTGATATTGTTGATATGATATGGCTAGGTGGATTCTGGTGTGGATTGGTGATATGATCGATCATTGTAGACGGAAGTATATTATTGTAGACGAAAGAATATAACTGCAGATGAAAGAATATTATTATAGACCGAAGATAAATATGTATGATATTGCATGACGAATATTCAACATGTACGATTAGTAATATGATTACTGTTTTAATTTTAATACAAAATGATAATATGAATATGAATTATGTTACAGGAAATGTTATTACAGTTTACACACGGAATGAATAAATTGTTATGATTATGATTTATATGACTCCTCACTGTGCTTGCAAGTCAACAACTGCGACCGTATATTTTGTTTTAAGGACCAAGTAATGAGACAGCTTAGCTTTCAAGATTTTTATAGGTGGGTCAACTGTTACTCCCAACATTCTCTCTCTTCACTAGACACCAATTAGGAATTTATATGTTTGACATTTGCATGTTGTGTGTATATTGGATGTGATCTGTATCGTTATGACTGATATTAGGTTTGGTTGAGATGTTTGTTGATGTTGGATTTGTATATATGTGTATATGAGTGTTGTTTGTTATTCTGGACGATAGTTTACGTTGAGGTGCATGTTGATATTGAGATGAGATTATACTGTTGATTGTTTTTGGTTTATAGGATTGATATTAGGTTGATTATGAGTGTATTCCAGGTTATACCCGACATACACAAAATGTATTTAAATGTTACAGGTTTGGTGTTGTACAGAATATAGGGCGTATTAGATTAACACAAAGCTGAGCCCATGATGTGTTGAATAATACGATTTGTGTTCTAATTATATATTAGATCGAACTGTAAACTGTTATATAAATATGTATACATTTGAGCGTTAATGATAAGATGACACGGTACAAGTATTGAATTTAACGAATAGGAAGAAAAGTTTTAATTATACATTAAAGATAGTTAAATGAACAATGATTATGTGATTAATAGATTTTAAAAGTTATGATGTTTTATTTTGGTATCAAAATAGGGATATGATCCTAAAATAGTCAATTGATGTATGATTTGTGACATGCATTTGTATGTGCATTGTGTGAAATGTGTGCTAAATCATTCTTGTTTTTGTTTTATAGATATATCACAGCCTAGGCAACCTACAGAGAGAGCGGGAGTAGCAGACCCTTTAGATACTGTTCAGATGTCTTATGTAGGATATAGACATGAGCCATATGATCCTGATCATCCTTAATATAGTCCAGCCTATCCTTATCCACCATCACCATATTATCCTATCTACCAGGATCCACCTCTGACTGTTAACCAGGTTAGATCCATAAACTTTAAGGAATTGAAAAAGTTAGGAGCTGTAGAGTTTTGGGTTACCAAAGATCCACGATCTGTAGAGGAGTGGTAAGATCAGATTGTGCGAGTTTTTGAGATGATGCAGGCTAGTGTTGAGGACAAATTGGAGTTTGTTGTATCCTTATTGTAAGGAGATTCATATAACTGGTGGAAAACAGTTCCACATTCTTTGGAGTTTCCACGAGTGATAGCATGAGAGGATTTCTTACGATATTTTAGAAGGAAATACTTACCATAGATTTACACTGACATGAAACAGAAGGAATTTTTAGCTCTGAAACAGGGAAAGATGACTGTAGTCGAGTACGAGTTATAGTTTACCCAGCTATCGCATTATGTTGCAAACCTTCTTCCTACCGAGAAGGATAAATGTAGGAGATTCGAAGATGTTTTGAACAAGAAAATTTGTAAACAAATCCCTAAGAAAAAATGAGTGATTATACATCATTGAGGGATGCAACAATTAGGGCAGAAGAAATTCTTAAGGTTGATGATAATTGAGAGGAAAAGCAAGTAAACAGATGAGAGTACCAACTCTAGGGGAGTCTAGTAGACCGGGAAAGAGGACTAAGTTTACCCCTACTCGTACTGGATACCGAGGATATCCAAAAGCCTGATCATGACCTCCTCCTTATTAGACTTATCATAGTAGAGGATTTAGTCGAGGAGGATAGGGTAGCTCGACGATAATTACAGGACCAGGTAGACCTTTATGTCCTCATTGTCAGAGGTACCATCCAAGTGAGAGTGGGAGGATGATTGGTGGATGTTACATTTGTGGACAGCAAGGAAACTTTATGATGGATTGTCCCAAGAAAAGGAATAGAGGAGAGATTGATAAAGATTTTCCTCGTACACAGTCAGCAAGACAGGAAAGTGATCTGATATTAACAGCTAGTGGTACTCAATGATGGGGTAGAGGAGCTGTTTCTAGCTCAGCGTCTAGTCAAGGCAGAAGAGCTTTGAGTTCACAGACACAGGGATAGACTAGAGTGTTTTTTATGTACTTATAGATCCTGGATCCACTTATTCATTCATAACACCTAGAATAATACACATAATAAAAATTAAACCAAAAAGATTGACCCAGAGCTTAAGAGTCCATACTCCTTTAGGTTAAATGATGTGGGTACATACAACATACAAAGATTGTATAATAAAGATTCAAAATACAAAAATAACAAGCAATCTAATTCTATTGGACTTAACAGAATTTGATCTTATATTAGGTATGGTCATTATGAGTTTTTAGTAATGCCATTTGGTTTAACTAATGCTTTGGCAGCATTTATGGCATTGATGAACAAGATATTCCAATCATTCCTCGATCAGTTTATGATTGTATTCATAGATGATATACTGATATACTCAAGGAATATTGAAGATCACAATGAACATTTGCGAATAGTTTTGTAAACATTACGAGAAAAATAGTTTTATGCAAAACTTAGCAAATGTGAGTTTTGGTTAGATCACATAGTCTTCTTAGGAAATGTGATATCTAGACATGGAATATCAGTATATCCAAAGAAGATTGAAGTAGTAATAAATTGGGAACCTCCTAAAACACTTACAGAGGTACGTATTTCCTGAGTATGGTAGGTTACTATCATATATTTGTGGAAGGATTCTCGATTATAGCTGCTCCGCTGACACTACTACTAAAAAAGAATGTATTTATCTAGTGGAATGAACAATGCCAACAAAGTTTTGACGAATTAAAATATCGACTAACCACAGATCCAATCCTTACGATTCTTTTGAGTACAGAGGGTTCATCATTTACAATGATGCTTCATATCAAGGACTTGGATGTGTTTTAATGCAAAATGGTAAAGTTATAGTATATGCCTCTAGTCAACTCAGACCATATGAAACAAATAGAACTTGCAGCAATAGTATTCGCTCTTAAAATATGGAGACATTATCTTTATGGCAAGACATTTCAGATTTTTACAAACTATAAAAGTATGAAATACGTGATGACCTAAAAAAAATTAAATATACGCCAGAGAAGATGGTTAGAGTTGTTAAAGGACTATGATTGCACAATTAAATATCATCTTGGAAAAGCAAATGTGGTTGTGGATGCACTTAGTAGAAAGTCAAGTGTTGCTATATCTAGCTTACAATTAAAACGTGTGACCGATTTGATAGCTTTACAAAGCTTGAATAAAAAGTTAGAATTAACTGAATCGGGAGTGTTAATAACAACATTAATGGTTCGACCAATGTTGTTAATAAAGATACAAGTAGCACAATGCTAAGATGAGTGCATTAGGATAATTAAACAGATTAATCAGGGTTTTGAGATCCCATTTCAATTAGTTGATGAATTATTGATGATGGGATCCAGAGTATGTGTACCAAACATTGATTGGGTTAGAAAGGAGACTGGATGAAGCACATAACGCTCCATACACTATGCATCCAGGAATGAAAAAATGTACAATATTCTGAAATAGCATTACTGGTGGCCAAATATGAGAAGGGATGTAGATGAATTTATATCCAGATGTTTAGTATGTCAACAGGTAAAGGCTAAACATTAGGCACCAACAAAAAAAATTCAGCCATTATCATACCAGTCTGAAAGTTGGAACAGATAACTATGGATTTTGTGATAGGATTACCACGTACATGGTCAGGTAAAGGCGCAATATGGGTGATTGTGGATAGACTAACTAAATCTGTGCATTTCTTACCAATTAAAATTAGAATCTCTCTAGAACAGTTAGCAGAATTGTATATACGAGAGATAGTCTGATTATATGGTATTCTTGTTTCCACAGTATCAGATAGAGATTTAAGGTTTACTTTCAAATTTTGGTAGACATTACAAAATGCTTTGGGTACAAAATTGAACTTTAGTACTGCTTTCCATCCATAGACTGATGGAAGACTAAAAGAATGATCCAAGAATTGGAAGAGATGTTATGATCTTATGTTTTGGAGGTTCAAGGTTCATGGGATAGGTACATACCATTGATGGAATTTGCTTATAATAACCAATATCATAGTAGGATTGGTATGGAGCCGTATGAAGCTCTATATGGATGAAAATATAGAAGTCTAATTTACTGGGATAGAGAAGAGGCAGAGATATTTGAAAGACCTAAACTTGTATAAGAAACAGTAGAAAAGGTGGAGCTGATTAAGAATAAATTAAAAGCTAAACAAGATAGACAAAAGAGTTACTATGATCAATATAAAAGAGAGATGGAATATGAAATTGGAGAGAAGGTATTTCTAAAAGTATCGATTTAGAAAGGAATAATGAGATTTGGAAAGCAAATTTGAGTCCCATATATGTTGGACCATACAAGATTATAGAGTGGATTGGTCCCTTAGCCTACAGACTTGCTCTACCTATAGAGCTAGCATAAATTCACGATATTTTTCATGTGAGTATGCTTAGGAGATATAGATTAGATCCTACCCATGTTTGACCAGAATCAAAAGTACATATAGCAGAAAGCTTAACCTATACAGAAGAGCCAATACAGATTATGGATCATAGAACGAAATCGCAAAGAACCAAATAGATTCCAATGGTTAAGGTTCTCTGGAAATATCATAATCTAGAAGAGGCAACATGGAAGACCGAGGATAGAATAAGAAAAGAATATCAAAAACTATTCACATGTTCATTCTATATAATAAGTAATTGCATTTGCATATAGAAACACATAAAATACAAGATATTAAAGATAAATACAACATATATAAGAAAAGATACTAACAACAGAGAACAGAAGTGAATTTTGAGGACGAAATTCTTTAAGGGGAAAAGATTTGTAACATCCTTTTTCTTAAAACCTTATAATTAATGGAGTAGTTAAAATAATTAATGAAATTAAGTAATTACTCGATTGATCGAAGGAAATCTGTGGTTAATTGTAAGTTGACGGATGGTTGATAGCAAGTATATATAAAAGGGAAATTTTTACAGGAAAACACAAAGTACATGCGTGGCAGACAATGTGCAATAGCACATCATGAGCATGAAAATGCGCAGTATGCTATGCGTGGTGAGTAGTAAACGTGTGGTCGGCCTCACAATGTGTACTTCAAGTTGACAACGTGTAGTCTCTTAATTGTGCACAAAATTGAGCTGAATTGGAACTTGGAGCAAGAGCTGTTAAAAGCTCACAAGAAAAGGATGAACGAGAGGAAAGGAAAATAGAGGAATGAGGGTTTTGGGCAGAGTAATTTGAGAGGAGAGGTACAGAGAAAAATAAGAGAAAAGAGGAGAAATTAAGAGGGTTTAACTAGGAATTGAGCTGGAAAATGGGTAATTGAACACAAAATCAAGTGGGGTACCAATTGGTAAGTCGTTATTGAAATTCTTGGAGTCAATTTATGAAGTTTATATATAGAATCGATTGTGAATTTAGCTAAACAATTAGAAAATTTGGATAATTGATAAGATAGGAAATCGATAGGATTAAAATAATAGCATGTATATTAATATGTTGTTATATTGAATTTTATAGAGTTCTGGATGTGATTATGTCACGCCCCAAAAATATTTGTTATTAGTTTGAATTATTAAGTTTAATTAAAAATTTATCAAGATAGGTTGTATACGTTAGGAAAAACAATTTTACAAGTATAAAATTTGTTGACGAGTGTTTTAAAATTTCAAATTGCTAATATCGTATGCGATAAAATTTTAATAACGCGATTGAATCAAGATACAAGAAATAAGACTGGAATAAAATTTTACACCACATCCACACCCTGTCCCTCAAAACCCTCTCTTACCCATTTTCCTCATCCTCCCCTCACAAAAATCCATTTGTCACTTTCCAAATCACTCAAACAACCTCAATCAAGCTTTCTAGGACATTACCCAACCTGTTGGGACTTCGATTCAGGTAAGAACACCTCCTAAATCTTCTTAAATTCGGAAAATCTAGGTGTTTTAAAGATTTATGTTGCTGAAACTTCAAATGAGTAGTAATTTCTTGTGTCGTTGTCCGATTGGAACAACCTTGGTGTCCATAGAAAGCTCTTGCAATGCTCTACAACTTTGTAGTTATGAGTTTTTGCCGAATCAAACGTTTTGATGATCAAAATTGTGATGAACAGTTCGGGTGAATAGTGACCCGATTTTAGAGAAAGTCGTGATTTTGATTTCTGGGTGTTTTAATCAAAATGTATGTTTGAGAAAGTTGTATTAGAGTTAAATAAACATGTTAGAAACATGTTTTTGATTCCGAAATCAATGGTTGAAGAATTGGAGTTGTATTGTTTGGTTTTTTAAAATTTAAAATCTTGTTGGGAATTTTATCATTCTGATAATGAATCGATAAACTGTGATTTTGGTGTCGAAAATTAATGGAGGTTTTAGGAATTGTAATTGTTCCGAATTGGAAACTTACGTGCGCGAAGATTATAATTTTATAAGAATTTATTTCGTTGTCGTTCTGATTAGAAAACTAAAATGTTAAGAGTTGATTGTTGAGATTTAATTAAGAATGGGTTATTGTCGGTTTCATTTTAATGGGGTCTATTTGGTGAAGTAAGAATTTTAAGTGGTGAATTGAGAATTTCAATATCTTAGTGAATGAAGTGAAAAATTGCTAGAAATACGAGATGGTTGGGTTGAAAATGTATGTATTGCAAGGTACAATTATAATTTGTCTTTTGTAAATATATATAAATGTAAATATATAAAAGTGAAGCAGTAAATGGAACACAAGAAGCAAGAGATTTGGAAATGAAATTGGAGGGCTAAGAAAATTAAAAATGTATTAACGTAAAAGAAGTTGATTATTGATTTTGAATGAGAATGAAATTTGACATGCGTGGAATATATTTTAGGAATTGGAATGTGGAACGGCATTGAAATGTCGCTAGGAAAGCAAGCTTTGCGGGATTCAAGGTAAGTGCACTTTGACACTTACGATTGTAGTGTTAGCCGTGGTTTGGTTAAATCTATGATCTAAATGTTCATTTGTTCATATGATAGTGGATATGTATTTTAAAATATTGGTATGCTTGAATGGTCCTTATGCGGGATGCTTGAAAGTTGAATGAGCTTGTGTTTTTGTGATGCTTGAATGCAAATTGTTGATGGTAGGGTGCTATGAAATGTTCTATTGATGTTTTGGAAACTAATGTGATTTGTTTATGGGTTTGGTTAAGAATAAGAAAATGGTATAATGAGATGGGTTTTATGAGTGTGTGATTATGTGTTTATGCTTATATGGTATAATGAGCTATGAATGCTGGAGATTGTGATGTGATAAGTATAATGCAAATGGTGCATGTAAAAGATATACCCTTTGGAAAAGTGATTTGTTTTCTTAAGCATGTGGCCTATGGAGATTTTGAATAAAGCTTGAGATGTTCAAATATGCAATCATGTTTGGTAGTGATTATGAGTGATTGCTGGTATGAAATTATGGGCTTAGGGCGTGTTATGGTTAATGTAATGAACTCGTATGAGTTATGATTGATGTGTGATGGCTTATGCCATGAGTTGGCTGGTTATGGAAATGAACGCGTGTGAACTATGATTATGTTACGAACATGGAATGTGGTTGATAAAACATGTGTGCATGTATGATCTTGCATGTTTTTTGAGGGACTGATGAGATTTGTTGATGGTTAAAACTTGCAATTGGATTGCTATGTTATGGCATGAATGGTTTATGAGGGAATCATTTTTTCCATGGAACATGCACATGACATTTATGCATTTGGGGCTCATAGGTGAGCAAATAAATGAAATAATGGACTCTTAGTGAGCAAGAAATAATGGGCTCTTGTGAGCAAAACAAGGGAGTGGTTATCGCTCTTGGGAGTGAAATTATGGGTAGTATCTATAAAATGCTACACCGGGGCACAAGTGGTAAAATGCTCGGAATGCATAAGTGTGTACGAGTGTGCCAAAACTATAGGCGCATAAGTGCGCAAAGTATATGGATCTATTTCTTTATAACCGATACTCCCGACCAACGAGGTCCGTTTGCAAACGTCAATATCAAGTCACAAAGGTGCAAATTAAAAACTGAATTGGGATCATGGGTGATCATACTAAGGAATGCATTAGATGACATGCATTCTCATTCATCATGATGCATATAAGGTGTTCATTTTTTTGTGTATGCAATGAGTATGCTCTTGTGATCAACTTGTAAATGAATTCCTATCAAATTGAGTTGTATGAAAAGTGTTAATGTGTAAAGTGATGAATAATGTGTTAATGTGGATGAATTATGAATGTGGACTTGTTGTGAAAATGTGATAGTTGGAATTTATGATTAAACACTTATGTGTTAAATTTGTGATGAAATGCTTATGATGTGTTATAGTGTCTTGATTGTATATCTTTGATTGGATGAGTTATATGGGATAAGTACGAATTTGTATGGTTTGTGTATGCGTATGGTATTTTGGATGAATATAAGATACATGTTTTGATTGTGAGAAATTGAAAAATGAATAAGAAAATGAATGGATTGCATGACTTATGTGTATTAAGGTGTTATAAATAAGTTGTTGTGGTTTGAGTGTAAACTCTTAGTATGGATATGATAATGGATTGATTGGTTTTTTTGTGTAGGTTGTGATTGTGAAGGTCAAAACGGTTTTCGAAATGGGTTGCGTAAATGATTCTGAAAACAGTTTCAGTTCCAGAAGTGTTTGTGAAGGTCAAAAAGGTTTTCGAAATGGTTTGCGTAAACTATTCTGAAAATGGTTTCAGTTCTAGAACTGATTTGTGAAGGGCAAACCGTTTCCAAAATCGTTCTCGTTCATTTTCAATGTGAAACAGTAAAACTTGAGACAAATTAAGGAGCTGATGAGTGAATTAACTTATGATAGATAAGTGCAATTAGGACTTAGGGCCTAACTCCAAATAATGAATTGCAAGAGGATACAACTGAGAATTTGGGTATTTTTCCCTAAAAGCGATAATGAACTAATGGTGATTGAACTAGTTAACCTAGAGTGTTTACCTTTGATCAGTAATGAATTGTAACACTTAACACACCGTACCAGCGAAGCACTTTTCTAATTTGTATGACTAAGAATGAAGATCTATAAAGTGGAATTGGTCAAGTGTGTCATGTTTTGATATGTGTTGTGTGTGCGAAGTTTTAAAACTGTATGTGACATGGCAGCGGCGAGCCATTAGGGAATTTAGGCGCGAATATGGCTTCCTGTTCCACGAGCACGCACGCATTGGCCGAAGCTTTCCCTACACATCAGGTTAACAACGCTAGGGTTTAACTTACTGAGTATTTTTATATACTCACCTTTGTTTGTTGCTGAATGTTGTGCAGGATCAGGAGGATTTCCACGAGCGAGGTCAAAGGAGTGCATTTGAAAAAAATCCATGTTTTCGAATTAAATAAAATAAATAGGAATTTAATTTTGAGCGTCACAGATTATATAAGATGACAGACTATACAAGCAGGACAAGACCATAGCTCGTATCGTTCGGAGTATTTCAGCTAGCAGGTGAGTACTCTAACTCACTTAAAATACGAGTTATTATGAAATTTAAATACGTGATAGTATGTGATTGATTGTTAAGATATATCAATTGCGAAGAAAATATAAAAAGTGGAAATAGATATAACTATACAGGAATATTTTAAAAATGAAAACGAATGCATATATATGATTGAATTGCAAACAAGTTTATACGAAGCGAAATGCGAACATATACAATATTGATTATGCAATTGCATGATATATATATGTATATGCAGGTGTTGTTAATATTGGTGATATGATATGGTTGGATTATGGTGTGGATAGGTGATATGATAGATCATTGTAGACGAAAGTATATTATTGTAGACGGAAGAATATAACTGTAGACTGAAGAATATTATTGTAGATGGAAGATAAAATATGTATGATATTACATGACAAATAATCAACATGTACGATTAGAAATGTGATTTTGACTTTAATTTTAATACGAAATGATAATATGAATATGAATTATGCTACTGGAAATGATATTACATTTTATACAGGGAATGAATAAATTGTTATGATTATGATTTATATGACTGCTCACTGAATCCGTAACTCACCAACTACAATCATATATTTTTTTAGGACTAGGTAATAAGGCAGCTTAGCTTTCGAGATTTTTACAAGTGGGTCAGCTGTTACTCCTAGCATTCTATCTCTTCACTAGACACTAGTTAGGAGTTGATATGTTTGACATTTGCATTATGTGTATATTGGATGTGATCTGTATCATTATGACTAATATTAGGTTTTGTTGAGATGTTTGTTGATGTTGGATTGGTATATATATATATATATATATATATATATATATATATATATATATATATATATATATATAGTTTTTTTTGTGTTTTTTGGATATATTAATAGAGTTTTATAGATTAGAAACAATATAAACAAAATATATATATATATT
>CANYCX010938633.1:0-16770 GCA_948193385.1 Breynia disticha f. nivosa | reverse complement strand
TTATTTATACCCGATTCCAAATAATTTTCCGATTTCAAAATTCTCGGAAAACATAACCTAAATATAATTATCATAATCTTAGCGTTATTTATTTCTCATTAAATATTTATTTACATGTACGCGAAAAATTATTTAATCCCTCTAATCATATTATTTTATTTAGTCGTCGTTTTATTCTCACGACCGACTTAAATCTTTCCGAAAAATAATTTATAATTATTTTACATACTTCACCAAATTATTTATTAAAATAATTCGCGAAAAATTTATATGTATTTTTTATATATTTATACGTATTTTTATTGTATTTTTAGGATGTTACAAATTAACTTATAATTAATTATACATAAATATAATACTATATAAATACATAAATAATTTTATATATTAGATAAATTAATAAAATATGTTGAAACAAATTAGGGTTCAAGAAATCTTGAACCCTAATTTAGGTGCAACTAAACCCTACTCCCAAATTAGGAATAGGATTTGGGAGTGGGTTAGAGCAAATCCACCCAAATCCTACACCCTAATTTGAGATTTAAGTGTAGGGTTGGAGATGCCCTTACAAAGCAAGAAACAAGGTACAAAAACTTACCAACACTATAGAAAAATGAATCAAAAGTTGAATTAAGTACGAGCAAATTTTAAAACTACAATATGAAACCGAAGAGAAATAGCAAATAAATAGAGAATAAATAAGTGATGAACAAAGAAGAATAACAAAAGATGAAATTGAATGAAAATGGAGAGAAACACATACAAACGATGAAGGGAATAGATTTACGAGATGGAGAAGTGACTTTTTTCTTTTTCGTCTTTGAAAAAGAAGCTTTGACGACTATATTTGTTATAATGGAGAACATTAAAAAAAAAAGATGATTACAAAAGATGTCAAAAAAAAGAAAATATTAAGGAAAAAAGAATTTTTTGCTTGAGGAGATGACTACAAAATGTTAGAGGGGAAGGAAACTAAATAAATCAAGAAAGAAGAAAAACGGTGTGGTTTGAGGGCGACTTCTTGGGTGAGGGATCAGATTGAATACATCCTCACAACTGTTAGATTTTGTAATTTTTCATCTGATGCGTTCATTTATTATGTAATATATATAAAATTATATAACTTTAAAGATGAAAAATTATATAATAAAAAGTTACATTTATTATGTAACAAAAACACAATAAATTACATAATTTTATAAAAAACACTATAAAATATTATATAATATATTTAGTCTTTACCTGAGAATTCACTTCTGTTTGAGAGTCTCAATGGAACTCAGAAAGTGGGATGTGATGATTGATTTGAAAAAAAAAGCTAACATAAAGATAATCATAAAATGGGAAAAATAAAAAAAAGAGGATGAGATAAAATGAATTGAATAAAGTGTTACGTGCTAATTTATGAAATTCGTCATTCTAAAAGAAATTTGTAAGGTATGTGGTAAATTCAATGTTATAAAAATCGAACTGAACCGGCTGGTTAGATCGGTGAATCGGTCACTGATTCGGTTCTGGTTCATCATTTAAACCTGTTTGCAAGTGAATCGGTATTAAATCGGTAAAAACAGGCGAACCGACCAGTTCAACCGGTGAATCGGTGAACTAGACCGGTTTTTAAATATTAAAAAAATTAAATAATTTAAAAATTATATAATTTTGTATATTTATATATACTTATTTATTTATATTATTTTTAAATTACCGGTTCGAACAGCAAACCACCGGTTCGACCAATGAACCAACCACCCAGTCCCTTTTCTAGTTCTATCACCGGTCCGGTTCTGATAATACTGGTGGTAATGTTAATAAGTACTAGAGGGGTGGTAATATTAAAATGTAACTGGTAAAAGCCGATACTCCAAATAAAATTCCAATGGTTATTGTGTGTGTAGTTTTTTTAAAATTATATACAATGAAATTATTTAAAAAAATTAATTATAAAAAAAGTCAACTTGTATTATATATTGTACAAATAACCAAATTTATTACTTCACATACGTTTGCAAGTTTATATTTGTGAAAGTATGTGAATTTATAAATCAAAAACAACTTACACTATGTGAATATATAGAACTTACAAATTTAAAAACTTACAAATATGGACATACATAACTTGCAAATCTCACAAAAATGAGATAATGACATTTTTTATATTCTCCTTAGAGAGAAATACTAACAAGACTTATTTAGAACATTTTTTTCTACACTTTTTGTATTAGCAAAGAATAAAAAGTCATAAGTATGGGAAAATGTAATGTAGAGAAAGGAAAATGTTGAAGAACACAAAAACAAAATTCTCCTAGTTTATACACATGTTTTTGTTAATGAAGCAAATTTGTGCGTTTGCTGTAAATGTCGAATTCTTCGTGAATGGCTCGATATTCGGTTCATTCATGATTCAGTTCGTTAATAAACAACCTGAGTTTGAGTAAAATTTTAGGCTCATTTAAATAAACAAACTGAGTTTAGACACTGAGGTAAGCTTATGAACATATTCGCTTAAAATATTTGTTTGAAGCTCGTGAATAAGATCGTAAATTGTATGAGGATGTACATTCTACAAATTTATGTGTACAAAATGTATATAAAGTAATTTTACAACTATAAAAGTATATACAATATGAAGTTAGGAACAATATGTTGATTTTATTGGGTGATTACATACGATGACAATCATAAATTTTCATTTTAAAAAATTTCCAATATCTATTGTGTTGATTGATTTTGGGTAAATAAACATAAAAAATAATTTTGTATCATTACTAATTGTGCTGTTTAAATTACAATATTTATAGTTTTATAAAAAACAGTGTAATTTTAAAATTAATTTATCTTAATCCAATTCTAATTTCTTTATGATGTGATCTCATCAGATAATTATTAACAATCAATTTTTAATTTTTTTATCACCATAAAATTCTTCTCTGCCTCTCTCAACCTCCATAACTGTTGTTTTTAGGCCTCCACTAGCCATTTACTGTTTTCACTGTCTTGTTGTTAAACAACTCTCTCGGGGACTTTTACGGTGAGATGAGGCAATAGCACTGGATCGTTCGATTCTGTTAAAATAAAATTGAGCTTTTAACTTATTCAGTAAAAACAATTTTAATTTTACGTAATCTGTACATTTTCAATTAAACGAAGAAGGAGCTTCATTGAGTCCCCTTTTTAGGAGCCTCATATTAAAATTTACCAACTCTCTCACCGTCAAATACATTTTTTTTTTAAATAAACCTTCCCCTAATCACCTCAACCCAGCTAGGCTACCGTCAAATACTTTAAAACTTGTAAATGAGTTTGATATCTTGCAAATTTTAAATAAGTCAAATTTAAATAAAATTCCGAGCTTAATAAAAAAAAATTGAATTTAAATTTATACACAAAATTTGAGACGAACTAAACTTAAATATTCTAAAGCTAAGTTGGATTAGGCTGGAAGTATAGTAAGGAGGCATGGTTGGATGGCAGGCAGGGTAGGTCTCAAGTTGCGGGGACAATATTATTTATTATTACAACAAAGAACAACCAAAGTGAGGTGCTGCTTTTATGGGGCCGTCATTCCAGTTGACTAACTTCACATAACCAAGTCGATTTTCAACGTGGGTCCCATCCCTCCCCTTTCAACAAGTTACCCCTCTCTCTGTTTACACATTCAACAATCATTTCTAATTTAATCTCCCACACCCACTTTCGTCTCTCAATTCCGCTCCTTGTTCACACTTATGGAATTCATAATTCTTTCTTTTTGTTTTATTTATTTATTTATTTACTTCTCACTGTTTGAAACTTATTCTGCACAACTACTCTTGTACTACAACTGTTCAAGGCAATAACTTGTGAAACTTGGCAACTAGAAGAAGTCCACGAGTTGAAACTACAGAGTGGTTGAAAATCCAGGGACAAAAAAGGGTTTTTCTTATATTCTTTTGGAGCTTTGGATTCTTGGTTGAGAATTGAAATTGTGGAGAGATGAACAGGAATGGTGTTGATGTGTTGTGGTGGGCTCAATCATTGCTTTTTTGCCTTCAAAGGAGCTTTTTTAGGCTGGTAATTTTCATTCCACCTGTTCCTTTTAATGCTGTAATGAGTTTGTTTTACTTTCTACTTTAGCTTTAATCAAGACTTTGGCTGATTCATAAGTGCATGAACTGGAGGATAAATTCATCTGGGTTTTTCATAAAGTTTCTATCTTTTCCATTACATTTCCTTTTTACTCTAGTAGTCTGGTTCATGTGAGATTCTGTACTTTTTGAAGATATTGATTGGTTGTTGTTTCATCAGAATACTTCAACGCATAAAATTTTACTTTACGTGTATTGAAGCATTTGATTGAAAAGCAAGAAGTTAAAAAGAAGCTATTTTGAGTTTATATTCTCTGAAGTTTGTCTGTATTTGATCTTTGCTGTGAAAGGTGTTTCACTTTTTCAGGAAAGGAAACAAAACTTAACCATGACTGCTTTAGTTTTTTGCATTTTCCCATTATCCCATTTAAGCCATAGTAATCTGCGCAGTGATGCTGTTCTGCTCAAGTGTCTGAAAAGGTTCTGATTTTTGTGCAATTTTCGCTGTTGCAGGGGACTATCAGTGGTACTGTAACACTATGAGACTTGGTAGTTGGACAAAAAAGTGGAGAGTTGAGATTAGAGACAGGTTGTGGAAGATGATGAAGTGTATTCGTTCCAAAGAACAGCTAAAACTAGAGGAGATGGCTGCTTCATCCGAGTCATTAGCGACCCGAGATTACTCGGCGAGTGGCTATTCTTCTAGAGCTGGTGAAGTTGATCCAAAGTTGGATAACAGCAACATTGAGGAAGCAGAATCATCACTTCGAGAGAGTGGTTATCTGAACTATGAGGTCAGTTGATGTTCTTCTTAAGAACTGAAGCTATCAAAGCTTGTTATTAGGCCATGACTGCTGCTTGGTTAAATATAGTAAGGACAAAGCATTAATGAATTCCATTTCCTTTCTCATAATGTCACTGAGATCCTATAATTATTGTTAAACAAAGCTGAAAAAATTACTCAAGCGTAATCAGTTGCTAAAATGGTATCATTCTTATTTTTTCTTCAGGAAGCAAGAGCACTACTAGGTAGGCTTGAGTATCAAAAGGGAAATATAGAAGCTGCACTTCATGTTTTTGAAGGAATAGACGTTGGTGTTGTGACCTCCAGAATGAGAGCTTCTCTTTCTCGAAGATGTGAGCAAAATAGACGTCAATCTCAAAGTGAAGTTGCTCCGCTTATGTCCATGCATGCAATTAGTTTACTCCTTGAAGCCATCTTTCTTAAAGCAAAATCATTGCAGGGTCTTGGGAGGTTTGGAGGTAGATTTATTTGCTATTGCAGACCTATCTTATTCACTATGGATGTAAAAATAGATAAAACTATTTTTTGATTCTGATTTACTTTTGCAGGCGCTGCTGAATCTTGCAAAGTGATTTTGGATACTGTTGAGTCTGCATTACCTGATGGCCTGGCTGAAATTATCGAAACGGATTGTAAACTGCAGGAAATTCTAAACAAAGCTGTTGAGTTGCTTCCAGAGTTATGGAAACTTGCTGGGTGTTTGCAAGAAGCAATCTTGTCATATCGTAGAGCCCTCCTTTATCACTGGCACCTGGAGAATGAAACCAATTCAAAGATACAAAAAGAATTCGCCATTTTTCTTTTGTACAGTGGTGTTGATGCAAGCCCTCCAACCCTCCGTGCTCAGTTGGAAGGATCATTTGTGCCAAGGAACAACATAGAAGAGGCTGTGCTACTTCTATTGATTCTGCTAAGAAAATGTGCTTTACGGAGAATTGTCTGGGATCCGACAATCATCGATCATCTTTCGTTTGCACTTTCTGTTTCAGGGGATTTAAGAGCACTAGCACATTATATAGAAGATTTGTTGCCTGGGTTCATAGAAAGAAGAGAAAGATATTCCACTCTTGCGCTTTGTTACCATGGAGAGGGTGAGGATATGGTAGCTTTGAACCTCTTGAGAAATTTGTTGAATAACAGAGAGAATCCTGACTGTACACTGGAATTGTTACTGGCTACAAAGTTATGTGCCACCAATAAGATGTGTGCTGAAGAAGGAATAACCTATGCATCCAAACTACTTTCTGAATTGAATGGAAAATGTGACCAGATGGCAGCAGTTGCCAACTGCTTACAGGGACTTTTACTGTCAACTCAGTCTAGATATGCTACTTCTGATTCTGACAGAGGTTTAAAGCAGTCCAAAGCACTCGAGGCACTTGAAATTTCTGAGAAAATGATGAGAGAAAGAGATCCAAATATCATATATCATCTTAGCTTAGAAAATGCTGAACAGAGGAAGCTAGATGTTGCCCTTTATTATGCAAAGGAGCTCTTGAAACTGGAGGCTGGTTCTTGTGTTAGAAGTTATGTTCTTTTGGTTCGCATATTGTCTGCTCAAAAAAGGTACGTTGATGCGGAGACTGTGATCAATGCAGCTCTTGATCAAACAGGGAAGTGGGAACAAGGAGAACTATTGCGAACGAAAGCTAAACTACAGGTTGTGCAAGGTCTCTTGAAGAATGCCATAGAAACTTACACTCATATTCTGGCGGTTATCCAAATTCGTACCAAAAGTTTAGGAGCTAGGAAGAAGCTTTTAAAGGTATTGCATAGAGCACACATTGTTAAATTAGCTCAGTAGTTTCTGATACGAGTTAACCTTTTTTTCTTTTAATTTCGAAGGGTAGGGTAAACAATGACAGAAGCTTGGAAATGGAAACATGGCATGATTTGGCTGATGTGTACACAAAACTATCGCAGTGGCGTGATGCAGAGGTCTGTCTCTCAAAATCCAAGGCTATTAGTCCTTTTTCGGCTTCAAGATATCACTCCACAGGTACAGATCTTTACTGTGTTATTCTGTTTTCTGAACTTAACCTCCTCTTGTCATTTTCTATCTTGAAAAATCAAGTTATGATGCATTACAATGTCGACATTCAGGTTTATAAACTAATAAAACCAGTCGAAATTACTAGGTTTACTCTATGAAGCAAAGGGATTGCACCAAGAAGCTCTGCAGGCATTTAAAGCAGCATTGGAAGTCGAACCAACCCATGTCTCAAGCATGATATCCACAGCTTGTCTTCTCAGAAGGTTGGGTAGCAAATCAGTTCCGACAATCCGAGGCTTTCTCACTGATGCACTTCGGCTTGACAGAATGAACCATTCTGCATGGTATAACCTGGGTCTTCTGTACAAAGATGACATTGGAGTATCATCGCTTGAGGCCGCTGAATGCTTCGAGGCTGCAGCTGTTCTAGAGGAGTCCGCACCAGTTGAGCCCTTCAGATAACCTGCATGTACATTTTGTCAAAGTCAGTCCATATATACATGTAAATGGTTACTGGAAAATTTGTATGGCATACACCTCAGATGTACTGCAGGTTAGTTCTACAGTAAGAAGTGTGAAGAGAAACATAAAATGTTTTTGGTTTAGTTTTCTGAACATAATGCCAGTAATGATAACTTGAGGTCACTTAAAATGTCAACCCCACTTAAACTCTGTTATGATTTTCTTCAGTTTATACAGATCATCTTTGTAGTCTTAAATCTTTTTCTTTTTAGTTTACGTTTACAAAAGTTGTATAACTTGCAGCAGGTTTAGGAGAAAAGAGTTTTTTACTACGAGTTTTTTTAAGGAGAGGACTCAATAAGGCAGCGAATCAGAACCATCAGATACAGTTAAAACAAATCCGAGTCAATCTGTTCAGTAAAATCAAAGGTTTAAATTTAGTTTCCGTGTATCTGACGGCTTGCCTCATTGAGTTTCCTCTTTAAAGGTAAGAGCATTAAAATTCAGTAATAGAATGGAAGCAAAGATGATTTTACAAAACTAAAAGATGAGAATAAGACTTGATCAATGATAAGGCAATAGATGCTTTTGAAAGATGAAATATTTTAAACCTTACATTGGAGTTGGAGAAACTTGGTATGCACGGCCCGTCCCGTGTCGACGATGCCTGTAAAGAACAGTAAACTGACATCCAAAGTGGACGTCAACTGATATGCACTAAAACTAAAGCAGAAAAGAATTTGAGCAACCATGTCCATTGAGAACGGTTCAAAAGCAATCACTAATTCTCAAGGACTGGACCAAATAAGGGATCCTCAGTCCTCAAGCGACTTGCTTTATGAGATTGTTCGAGTTTTCTAAACCAGTATCATTACTATTAACCACAACACCTGAGTTTGCAATTTTTTTGGAGTCTGAAATCCATCCAAAACTCTTCATACATTCCAAAACCTGCTCAGCTTGGCCTTCCTTGCCAGCATCTTCGAAAGAACTAACTATAGCATTGCATGAATCTAAGCTGAGTACAAGCCCCTGTTGCCCCATATCTTTAATCAAAGTAACGACCATAGTATATCCTTCTTTTCGACATAACGTTCGTATCAGAGTGTTATATGCAACTGCACTTGTGCCTCTATCCAGTAGTTCATCCCTCAACCTGAAGACATCTTTCAAGTTCCCTTCTTTGCAGAGAGCATTGATTAATGCGCGATAAGTGATCTCATCAGGCTCTACTCCCTTAGCAATCATATCTTCAAAAAGAGCAAGAAGCTCGGTTATATCTCCACAATTGTTGTAACCCTCCAAAAGTGAGGTGTATGTAATAATATCTGGAACCAAATTCCTTTCCTGCATGTGCAAAAATAGCTCTTTTGCTTTTTTCATATCCTGATCCTTGCAGTGATGATCAATGAGAATTGAATAGGTGACATGATCTGGTATAACATCATAATTCGACATTTCTTCCAACAAACTAGTGGCCTCAAGTAGATTACCACTCCTACAGAAGCCTTTAACCATTAAGTTGAACAGGCGAGTAGAAGCAAAACCCTTCTGCAATATATCTTCAAATATTTTCTGTGCTTCCTCCATTTCCTGTTCTTGGCAGAATCTACTAAGAAGAGCATCATAGACAGATTTGTCTGGATCAATGCCCATTGAAGATATTTTATCCTTTAAGAGGAATGCCTCGGCAGCATTTCCTGATTTAAAAAAACCATCAATCAATGTTTTATAAGTGTTATAGTTTGGTTCCATACCTTTTTCTAAGAATCCATAAAATAAATTCTTAGCTTTATCAATATCACCAGCTTTGCACAGCCCATTAAGCAAGGTATTACAAATGACTATGTCAGGTTTGATGCCTTTCGAGCACATCTCGTCTTGAAGTTGAAGAGCTTCATTCATTTTTCCATTCTTTGAGAGAGCAGTTATGAGCACACCATAAGTCTGAACAGCAGATAGATTTCCTGTTTTAAGTACACTTCTAAAAGCTGAGAAAGCTTCTGTTATGTTCCCTAGTTTGCAGTGTCCATCAATAAGAACTTTGTAAACAAAATCATTAGGTGCAACACCACATTTTAGCATCTCCTTGAAGAACTTATCTGCCTCTTGCAATTTTCCCTGTTCACTGTATCCCATAATGAAAGCACCATATGTATAAACATTTGGTCTCAATCCCCTTTGCAACATTTCGATCGTATAATTACTCGCTTCTTCCATCTTTTGGGCTGTGCAGAGTCCAATAATAAGAGTATTATAGCACATTACATCAGGTAAAACGCCCTGCAAAGTCATTCCTTCCAAAGTTCTTTTTGCTTCTTCAAATCTATCATGCTTAATGTAAGCTGAGATGAGAGTTGTGTATATGGTGGCATTTGGCTTTATGCCCTTCCTTATCATTGCTCCTAAAATGGCATTAGCCTCTTTCAGCTTTCCGGCATGACCCAGTCCGCTGATTAACAAACCATAAGTCACCACAGTGGGATAAACGTTATTCATGCTCATTCGATCGAGCGTTTCAAATGCAGAAACAATATCACGAACTTGGCAATAGCCGCCAATCAACAAATCATATGTACGTGAATCGACTTTAACTCCTTTCCTATGAATTTCATCCATAATTTGTTTCGCCTTCTCCATCTTTCCAGCCTTTGAAACCCCATTAAGAAGCGTTTTATATATTACAAGATCTGCAGCAACACCAAAAGAATCCATGTCATTCTTGATCTGAAAAGCCCCCTTTAGATTGCCCGCTTTCACCAACCAATCGATGAGAGCATTGTATGTAAACACATCAGGCTTGAAACCACAATCAGTCATCTCCAGCAACACCCGTTTTGCATCAGCAAACTTTTTTTCCTTCAAATACCCATTTATAATACTTGTATAAGTATATCTGTCCGGAACCAACCCATTCTCAATCATACTTTTCTTGAACTCAACTCCCAAATGAGTTCTCCCCATTTTACAAAATCCATTAACAATCACATTATAAGAAACAACATTAGGTTTACAGCCCTTCTTCTCCATTTTCAAAAGAACCATTTTCACACTTTCAAAATCACTCCCCTTCATATGAGCATTAATCACATTAGTATAAGTATAAACATCTAATTCCATCCCCATCTCACACATTCCTTTATAAACCTTCCAAAACAACTCCAATTTCTCACCTTTCAACAAATCCTTCATCAATGAATTACAGCTGAATAAACTCGGAGCAATTCCAGCTCCTTTCGTTTCCATAAACATTTCAACAGCCAAATCCAAAAATCCAAATTTCCTATACTCATTAACCAACATATCAAAAATCACAAATTTATCATTCTTTCCAACATCATCACCTCTAAATTCACTAAAATACTTAAAAATTGAATCTTTCACATCACGTGGGCAATCAAAATTCTTCACAATACGACCAATAACTTGAGTTGCCAAGCTATAAAAGTGAGCCTTATCAAGAAAAACAAGAAGCATAGATAAAATATCAAGATTTGGGAGATTACCCAATTTGTGTTCAGACCAAATGAAGAAATCAAGAAGCCTTCTTGGGTCGGTCTCGGGGTTTCGGTGAATGACCGAGTGAATTAGAAGGGGGTTTAGTTTGTTGGATATGGTTGAGGAGTTTAAAAGGTGTTTCCATTCTTTGCTTTTAAGAATCTCGGAGATTTCGAGGATTGTGTCGGAAGTTGCAGTGGCGGAGACGGCGGCGGTGGTGAGAGTACGGGGATTGGGGAAGTGTAAGAGTGGGGAACGTACGAATCTTAACATAGTGAAGTGTTCGGAGTTTTATCAGTTTCGAATGTGTTATTAACACATTTAGCCAATTTGGATTAGTTTTTTAAAGGGAAAATTTAAGTGACTTTACACTCAAGTTTCACGTATCGAGGAAATAATCACTAATTTTGTAAATTATAAATAACAAACATACTATATTTAAAAAATAACCATCTCTTAACTAACTGCAAAGGAACGTGGATCATGCGTGATCTCATTCCTAAAATCTCTTAATTCAAATATTCTCAAAAAAAATTTATCATTCCAAAACAAATTCATCAAAAACGAAAACACCCATCGAATACCATTATCAATCGAGAGAAAAACGAAACCTACAATCAAAATAAAAAAACTCCATCAACACAATTATCAATTGCAGAAATCAAAAAACAATCCAAAGTTTTTTTTTTCAAAAATCAAAGAAAATCGATGAAGAATCATGTTTAAAGAAATCAACTAGTGTGCTTCAACCCAGGTATGAAATCAAGTTAAATCACTCTTATTGATTGTAGTTTCAAGTCAATTTTTTATCAAAATTCCATAATTCCACAATTTTCTGAATTTTCACGACAGAGATGAAATCTTAAAGTTTTTGTTCTCCGAAATTCACAAAGGTTCACATTAGCAAGTTCACATAAACATATACATGTATTTGATCACACGTTCTAAGGTTCACAGAGGTTCACATACACAAGTTCACATAACATATAATCAACTTAAACACATGTTTTAAAGTTCACAGAGGTTCACATGCACAAGTTCATAAAAAAAACTCAATTAATTCACACTCGTTCTAAGGTTCACAAATGTTCACATGCTCACGTTAAAAAAACTTCATTTCAAACACTTGTTCTAAGGTTCACAAGCTCAAGTTCACAAAATATATAATCCACTTAACGCATGTTTTAAGGTTCACAGAGGCTTACATGATCAAGTTCAACAAAACAAAATTTCACATATGATTGAAACAAAAGTTCACATATGATTGAAAAATGATACTTCGGAACAAGTATAAGATGTTCACATAAGTTCGCATGCAAAGAGTTCACATATATGTCAACGAACACTTCATCACAAACCACTGTAGTTTAGATAAGTTCACATGCACAGGCTGACATATGTGTTTACGGATACTTCATGACAAGAATCGGAAGTTCATAAACGTTCACATGCATAATATAACATGAAAGGGCGCACATTTAATGTAGTAGTATCTTTTTATTTCAACTTTCAATGTGTGAGATATGATTTGACTAAAAGTGTAATATGTTCACAGTAAAATAACATAATAATAAAATCAATTTAAACTATACCCAAAATCTCAATAACCAAACGTGCAATGTCAAAACTCAAAAGCAAACTTAAAATATGCACCGGGGTAATTACCTCTTTTTGAAACCTTTCGACCATCACTCAGCCTGGAGAATGAAAGCCCACAAGTTATTTCAATTTGCATGAAGTCTACCCAGAGCTTCAAAATAACAGCATGGTTAAGTTGAGAACAGTATTCAATTCATTCTTTTAGATCTATTTCTGTGCAGCGATTCGTTATTACATTTTCTTCCCAGCACCTGTTTATATGTACTTTGAGATTTTTACAGTACAGAACGTTTGGAGGTTCACAACATGCTGCTTTAATTCTTACCATTTGTGTGTTTGGAGGGAATATATGTAAATACTAATTAATGAAAGTGCAAGTACTGGTAATGACTGAAAAAATGGAAAGAGAATAGTACAATCTTTGTTTGAGAGATAAAAAAAAGACTACACAACGAAATGTAAAATTATTATTTACATAACATAACGTAAAATTATTATTTCAATGTTAAAAGACTAAAATACTTGAAGCAAAATAAAATAAGGGTATTATTAAAAGAGGTCAACTTGTGATTTTATATTTTAACGGGGTTAAAAGTACAAGAACCTATATAAAATATAACTTTACAATTTTTACACTTCAATTTAGAGTGTAAATTTTAGAAGAGAAAGATAGGTAATACTTACTCTTTTTTACCATTATTTATCGTCTCTTTTTGATATTTTCTACTCTATCAAACAAGAATAATTAATTACTTTTCTATTACTTTCCTTTCATTCCTCTCCTCTACAATATCTAAACTTTAAGATACCAACTAGGCCCATGTATACAAGAGGAGAGACATTCACACTTTTACAGCATGCTGGTTTAATTGTTCTTGTATTTATATTAATTATAAGATTAATTGCATATGTATCTTGTTTTTATTTTTTAATTATAAATTATTCATTATTTAATTTTTTTACACTCTTCTTATTAAATTGCAAATATATCTCATTTCTAAATAGATAAAAATAATAGACAGTTTACATCAAGTTAATATTTAGTTTAAAATAAAAAAAATTACATATAAGTTAATCTTTAAAAATTATAAAAAAATAACAATTTAGTATATGTTAACTTAGAAGTTTATATTAAGTCAAAATATATGAAAATAGATATAAATTTATATATATAAATGTTTAAATTTATATATAAAATTTACATAAAATTTATATTTAAATTTATATCTACAAAAATTAATTCCGTACAAAGTGCAATTAAAAAAGTAAAAACTACTATTATACAAAATTTTTTAAAACATATATGTTTTTACAAATAAAATAAAAGTACTATACTATGTAATTAATCCTTGATTATATATCGAATTTCTCATCATTAGTCCAAACTCCAAAGAAAATAAACTGAAATTTGACGAAAGAGTAGACATATTCATGTTCATTAAATAAATCAAGAATTTAAATTAATCTTAATTAACCCACGCTCCACATTATTTTTCTCTCTTTTGAAAACCAAATCATCCATTCTCTAAGCTGTTCCTTCTAATTAAGATTCGTCTCCTTGCTGAATTTTAGGGCAAGTGTATGTAAGGTTGTGGGGGTTTTGGTATAGGGTTTTTGGTTTAAAATGATCTCTAGGATTCGATAATGTTTTATTCGAATGATCTGCTGAGTACGCGTTGTAACCAAAGACTACGCTTGGTAGTGGTCACCGAACGTAGTTAGTGCAAACAAACGCATGATCAACTGGAAACTATATGTGGTCTTGGTCATCACATGTACTTTCACCCTAATTGCACGCCCATACCTGAAGTCAATTATATTGTTGTACAAAATGTCAGATCTTGTGATTTTTCATTCGAAACTCGGTATTTTTGGATCCACAATTATTCAAGTATATAAATAAATAAATTTTTGGAATAAAATTTTGGGCGGTACAAGCTCTCTACAAAAACTAGCACTTCTAAGTTGCAGCTTAGAAAATGTTTCAAGATTGATGTCTCAAACCATCTCCAATGAGTCATACCAAATTTTATCTCAAATTTAGAATAACTACAGTAAATTTTACTTGAATGTACAATACTTATATAGAATAGTTGTTATTAATAATTATAATTATAAATTAGTATTAAAATAATTTTAATAATAATTTTAAATAATAAAAAATCAAAATAATTAAAAAATTATTAAAATAATTTAATTTTAAATTTGGGATCATAAATAGTAGAGATTATTACGTAGAGGCACACATTTTAATTATAATATACATTTTTAACATTCATTTTCAAATATGCCTACTTTTTATAATTTCACTTACCATGTTTTTTTCAAAAATATACCCACTAACTACTCAATTAACTTCCAAAAGTGATATTTTTGAATTGTTATTATTAGAGATGTCATCCATGTAAAAATCTCTACATAGTATGATATCAAATATGAGATCATATTATTCATGACTTAAATTTAGAATAAAAAATGAAATTCCATTAAAATAAAAATTTGCTTCAAATTTGAGATTTGAGATCTCATTAGAGATTCCCTCGTAACGCATAAAATTGTATGACATGGCGACGCAATCATAAAGACGATTTTCAACTAATTAAAGCAATGATGTGACGATAAGGCCAAGCAAAAAAAATCTTTACTTCTACCATCACTTGCGACAGGCCCATGCCGGCGTCGGTCGGGGCTCATGCCCCACTTGTGTGGAACTCATTTTTAAAAACATAAATTTCGATTATTATAATATATTTCGTAAAATCACATAATTATACAAGTAATAACAAGTAAAAAGAGAAAAATGTAAACCATTTATCAATCCAAAATCCTCGGCCCATTTTCATAAAGCATTATATAACGCTATTTACAGCGGAAATGATTAAATATGTTTGAAAACATTCAAACTTAGAATATACGTACATAAATATATACACATGTCCAAAATCCAAAAGTTCTTAACACTTATTTAAAATCATTCGTAACGCTTATTTAAAATGAAGCGCAGGAAGAATCAGAAATTAGTTCGAGGACGAACTAACCAAGTATGAGGACGTACTAAACCAAAACTGGATATATTTGGTTTTTGATTTTCCAGAAAACACAAATCGTGTCTTCCTCGGCACATATTATTGCCGGATGTCTGTATTGTATGTTAATCCTTAACAACATTTCAAAACAAGTCCAATTCAGCTATCCCAACAAGGAAAACGGCCAGTGGAAACATCCAGGCAGGCCGTTCTTCAAAGTCGTTTCCACTGTCTAATTTTGTTGCATGGTGGAAACGGCTATGGAAATGGTTCCAGAGGCCGTTTCCATGCCCGTTTCTACCTGCTGGAATCAGTTTTCAGCATATAATCATGTTTAACACATTCTATGTCCTTTACCATATATTTTAGAAAGCTTTAAATCATCTTTTGTAAACAATTCAATATACATAAGCATTTCCACACTAACATCACATATGATTTGTTTTAAGGTATATTCCACACTAAGCTTGCTCACTTAATCAACATCTTCATCATCTCATGTCATACATACTAAGACTAAGTCATAATACCAACAATTAAGTCATATGTCATTTCTTCAGTTCAAACCAATATACCACATAATACACAATCTTCATAACCAAAACATGCTTAATCCATTTACACACTTATTTATCCAACCAAGGTTGCAAACATCTCATATCAACATTTATTAAGAAATCACAATCAACATAATATCAATGAATGCGAATGCTTATGCGAATGAATGCGAATGCAAACATACGAATGTCACTGCTCCGACGTCTTCTTTTCTCATTTCACTTTTCTTTCTTTTCTTTTTCTTTTTCACTTTATTTTTTGTTTTCTCACGTCCCTTGGAGGGCATCGGTCCTTGACTGGTATCGAGCTCTCGTTCGAAATCATCTCAGGCCTTGCCTGTTTTTCTCATTTTCTTTTCTCATACCGTGTCACACGCAAATGCCACACTATGAATGTCAATGCACTCATATTCATTTCAATCAATATAATCTCAATCATTTCCATGTCAAGTATGCTCACAGAAGCATAACACATGCTTTACATAGAATATAAAGCAAAACATGCTTTATCATCATTACCATATCAACCATAAGTCAATCCAAGTAAAGGAGCATACTTAATTACATTCAAAGTAAAAATACCATTATCTCATAATCCAATCATACTCAACATGCTCATAACTTCCCAATTATATACAAATCAACAAATACCCATCCTTAGAACAAATAATTTACTCAATTAAGCCAGTCATTATCCATAAGCAACCTTTTTCATTTCCATTCACATTTTTACTAACCTTTGATTCAACTACATCTAACAAACTCA